>VWYH01005872.1:78995-103579 GCA_013399365.1 Pampusana beccarii | reverse complement strand
GGCTGAGGGAACTGGAGCTGTTTAGCTTGGAGAAAAGGAGACTGAGGGGAGACCTTATCACCCTGTATGACTCCCTGAAAGGAGGCTGTAGCATGGAGGGTGTTGGTCTCTTCTCCCAAGCAGCAAGTGATAGGATGAGAGGAAAAGGCCTCAAGTTGCAGTAGGAGAGGTTTAGATTGGATATTAGGAAAAAAATCTTCATGGAAAGGGTTGTCAGGTATTGGAACAGGCTGCCCAGGAAGGTGGTGGACTCACCATCCCCAGAGTTGTTTAAAAGGTGTTTAGACGAGTTTCTTGGGGACATGGTTTAGTGCTAGAGTTAGGCTGGGTTATGGCTGGACTCGCTGATCATGAGGGTCTCTTCCAGCTGAAATTATTCTATCAATGAAATATAAGGCAGTGCCAAATTTGTCTCTCTACAGCAATGTGTTTCTTTTTAAAAATGACCTGCAGATAGGATATCTTTTACAGAAGACATTTGCTTCAGGGCAGTACTTCCTAGCAGGAAAAAAAAAAAATCAGGATCAATAACAGGCTTTTACTATTTACCTTAATATCTATTTTACTTACTGTCTCTAGTAAGAGACCTTGGTTTTGGGAAGTCAGACGAAAAGGCATATACATTAGAAGTTTCTGGTATGTTCTGCCATATTGCATCAGATTTAGGGTCACTTTTCTTCAGTATTGAACCTACTGCTCATTTACTATTAGACTTATTTTTAATTCAAGCCAATGTGCTGCAATGTATCTTGGAGATAATAGTGATGAAAATGGAAATTTTCTATCCCGACTTTCACTTTTGCCTTAATACTACACTGCCTGATCCACACTGTCTCTGCTCTATTTGAACCAGGCTGTCATGCCACGGGAGAGAGACAGCTCCTTTTGAAGTGGTCCAGCTGTCAGATGGGCCATGCAAATGCCAGGTGGACAGAGTTGCACGTGATCCTGTTCTCCTTTTATCTGAGCAGCAAATACACAATTAGAACAACACAATTGAAGTCATAATTCCACTCTGATCTTCAGATGTGCATTCCCCATGTCATTCAACTGCCGTTACTGATTTTTAGCAACTTTTTGCAAGGAGATGTAATTTTGCATATGATCAAATGGGTAAGATCTTGGAGTCTCCCTCTTCCTCTGATCACTAATTTCTTCTTTGCAAGTCACAGGCAGAGCAGGGTTTAAATAAGCAAATTGACATCTGCCATATAGTCACGTGGCACCAGTGTGTATTTAGATCGACGTCTATAGCAGCTACACTCATCAGGATCATCCTCAGTCAGAAAGACTGTAATTATGGCATTCAAACAAACCCGAGTCTTGCTTTCCTGCTGGATTGAATCTGGATTCACAGCACAGTACTTGCATGCTGTAACGAAAAGTAGTATCGGCTTCCCACCACTCAAGCTTCAAGTAGAGTTTAAGACAGGTTGAAACCATGTCAGTTTTTAACGTATTGCCACAAATACCTAGTTTGTGAACATGGAGAAGTTGGCTTCTGTCCATGTCATAGCTACAGTGTTGTCACATGGTATGGGAGTATAAACTTGATACAGAATCTTTGTTCGGAATAATTGGTACAACTGAGAAAACAGGGAGGTTTATGGTACATGAGTGTTTCCTCAATTTTTGAAAAAAATTTCTGGCTAAGAAATTGCTGTGTTGAAGTGTAGAAGACGTTAAAGCTTCTAAAGTATTTTCTTGCTAGAGTTACGTTTTAACATAGTTGCTTGCTTAGAGCTTAGTGAAAAAAGCCAAGCTTGAATAAAAGGAAACATCTGAAGGTGTGTCCCAAACGAAGACACCTTTAGTAGAGAAGTTCTCCGTGTTCAAAAAGGTTGTGATGGCTAGTAAGAGCTCATGGCAGCTGAAACTTAAACCCTAAAATAGCCTAAACGTGGCAACTTTGGGTTCTGAAGAGATCATCTGGACGTTTTCCAATTTGCCAATTAAATATGAATTTATTCACATTTAAGTTACACTGCTTTGTGAGCTGAGGGGTGCTGACACCACAGTCCTGACAAAACTACTGGTTTGGTGGCAGCTGTGCTTTCTCTTGGCTGGATGCTCTATGTGCTCGAGGGAGCACGACCCATACGACTACACTTGCAGAGCAGCATGGAAAAATGTGTTGTGTGCACAAGGCTTTCAGGCGCTGATCTGACCTAGACTGCTGGAAGTTAACAGTTATATTGACCGCAGTCTCTTTTGGGATAGAACCGAAAATGCCCTTCACATGCTCCTTGAAGGGACCGGTCCTCTTGCAGGAAGAGGAAGATGTTTTGCCAGCAGTGGTATAGCTGACTTTCTAGGACACCTGGAAAATGTGGAGTAAAAATGGCAAGTATACATAATTAATATGATTTGAAAAGATTTGTGCTTGCACCTGGTTGTGCAGCACTGCTCCCAGAGCCACTCTCGGGCCACTCTTTCATGGAGTGGTATCCAGATGCAGAGGAAGCGCGCACCTTCTGCCCCTACGAGTCTAACCACAAGGGACAGTGTTGCTTCAAACCTAGACGCAGCGAAGCTTTTGTAATTCTCCTGCCTATTCCAGCGATGCAGAAAGCAAAGTAAAATGTCCTTGGTAGCATATTGTGACACTTCTAGGAGAGGATTCGAAATTTTCTCACTTGTCGGTGGTCAGTGACGCAGCATCCTCTAGGGAGTCATCAACTGACAGGAAATACGTATGCTTACTAATTTCTGCAGAGAAGCTGAATAGGAGAAAAGGTTTGTGTATTCCCGGTTTGGGTTGGATTTTTCTTTTACTCTTTTTTTTTTTTTTTTTAAGAAGACAGCCTGTTTCAGAGGAAGCAAACTCAACTCATTTTTTTTCCCCTCCATCCTCAATGTGATATAAATACCATCCTACAGTTTAGCGTTGTTAATTAATATGTACTTTCCATTACCTTCCTTTTGGAGAGTTCATTATCTTGAGGAATGTAACTCTTCATTCAAACGTTTCATTTTGTAGCAGGAGAAAGAGACGGAGGCGCACAAGGACTACTTTAACTGGATTGTGTAACAATGGCTGTGATAATAATTGTCTGGGAGAATTATATGAAGGTAACAAAAGGCCTCACAAAATGAGTACATTACAAAGACTCTTTTATGACTGAAAAATACTGATGTCCTTAAAAGAGAGAGAGAAGTGGGAGTTGGGTGATTTTTGTAGGAAAATGCAAAGATTACACTGAAGTTTGCCTTTGCACAGGGAAGACATTTCCTTAGGATTGCCACAGGAAACCTTACACTTTTCTCTTTTGTTTCTCCACCTGTTTCCACAGCACGTGTTCCTTCTCTTGCTCTAACACCAGCGAGAAGCTGGACTGGTCAGCCTGACCCAGTCTCTGCCAGTTTTGCATCCACTGAGTATTCATCAGGTGGAGCTGCTCTGTGACTTTCTTCAGCTACTGTTCCAGCGTGTTTTATCTCTGTACAGACAGCCTGTGCCCAATTTATTTTCGTAGTCTAGGCTCGCTGCCAGTTCATCACCCTTTAGGATCCAGTTGTGCAAATAGGGCCAGATGCAGGTAGTCCAGGGTCTCCACAAAGTTGGATGAGGAGAGGTTGGGGGGACATATAGGCTAAATAAGTGGAAGACTTAGAGGAAAGAGGAGAGGCAGAGGGGGTATACTAGTTATTCTGGGCACCCATCACCATGACAGCTACCTATTATTAGATCTATCATACACACACTTATTTCCACAGCATGCAGAGGGCTGGTCTACTAGTTGAAAGATGGTTTTCTGTCCCTTTTAAAAATGTCAGAGACTCTTTATTGGACCCACTTGACAAGTAGATTCAAGCCTGTTAGTTTTTTCTTAACTCTAAGTTGTAATCATGAGAAGTCTGTTTTTCTTATCATTTATTTCTGCTAAAAGGTTGCACTTGCTGTCACCATTTGGAACACTGTAGCTGTGTGTACTGAACACTGTGTTCAGAAATTCTTATTTTTGTCACCAAAGTACAGCTGTATCTTAGGGTGGTACAGAATTAGAATAAGGTATGATGAAGTACCGTAGGTTGCTAATACACATTGCATTTAGCAGCACCTTGGCACGTGGACATGTGCTGCTTCACACATCTGGTTAAAAGGAATAAACAAGGAAGAGAGTTTGGAATTCCTTTAACACTAGCAAGGGAACTGTCATTTTCAATGTAACTGGTGATTTCTTCCTGCAGTTGGCGACTCCCCAGATGACCATCTTTCCATGGCTAGTGCTAACGTCAGGCACTTTAAAGCAATGAGAATGTGGGGAGAGAAGAACCTTCTTTGAAAAGCAGTTTGTTTTGCTGAGAGGGTAGTGGTTGGCTGGATCAGCTCTCTGAGCTGGCTAACCATGTAACCACAAGTGCCGCTGCTGAAGGGAGGGTGGTGGTGGGAAACACGAGTGTGTGAATGGGAACGGGAGAGAAAGCAGAGCATGGCACTCCCAGCTATGGTGCAGCACCCATCTCTGTGGTGGAGATGGCTCTCTGATATGAAGCATTGCCATACCTCATTTCTCAGGGCCCAGCTACAGAGTGGAACTTGCAGCCTTTTAGGTGCAATGCTGTGTTACAAGTGCAATATGGACCGGAAGAGTTAGGGGAGTCTCTGAATAAAATCCACTAAAGTCAGCAGGCAGAGCAGAATCTGCTTAAGGTTGACAAGAAGCTCTGAGGAGTGTGACACTTCTGAAATCCCACCCCTGTCTGAGTCTGGGATGTCTCAGGCAGCATTAGGGACCCTTTGGACTTAAATTCGGAAGTGTCTCCTTGAGGCAGACATCTAAGATCTCTTTTTCAGCAAACTAGGGATGGTAGAAATATGGGAGTCCATTCCCCTATGGATTTGTGACCTATCATCTCCTACAGTCCCACTGCAATGACCCTGGATTCCTGCTCTGCTCCCCTACTGCAATATGGCTTTTGCCCCTTAGGGAGGTGATTTCCCAGTTATCTGCTCAACACTTCTCCTGACCAAAGTCCACGGTTGGGGGCAGCATGGTCACTGCCATGTCCCTGTACTACATGGAGAGCCCATGGCTTTGGCTTCCATCTCTAAGAGACACTGAGTCACCAGAGCTGGCTGGGAAAGAGAACAGTAGGGACACTGGTTAAAAATAGAAAAAGTACCTAAGTGTGTGTTAAAAATGGTAGCAGTGGGTTGTTTGTTTTTTGTTTGTTGGTTTGGTTTTTTTTTTTGGGGGGGGAGAGATTTGAGTAATCCTAACGTCAATCTCATTTTGACTGCAAGGTCTGTATTCATGTAAAAATTGGGCAGTCCTGAAATGGGAGCAGGAGGTGGTACCCAGACACCCACCCTGCCTGCTGGGTGCTCCCAGGAGCTCTGAGCAGGGCTGGCGGCACCGGGGCTCTGGTGAACAGAGTTGGTCAGATTCCTCACGGTTTCTTTGAAGATGGAGATCCAGGACCTCTGTGGTAGTGGGGGTCCCCCGGGTCTCCCCAAGCATCGACTGAGAGGCAGAGCTGCCTCGGGGATGCTTGTGCATCCCCCGTTCGGGGAGCGTAGGGTAGAGTTGCTTTTTCCAGGAGTGCCTGCTCATCTCGGCAGATGCTCCTTGCTTAACCCTTCCACTCTCTCCCTTCCCCCCAAACAGACCCTTTCCCCAGTCAAAGCCTGTTTTCCCCAGCCAGTCACTAAATCAGTCGGATGTGTCTCTCTCCCTTCCCCCACCTGACACGGTGACGATGAGTGCCTGCTGATCATTCCTTTCATACACTCTCTGCCGGGTTGCTGCTTCACTTATTAAAAGACAAAAAAGAAAACGAAAAAAAAAAAAAAAAGAAAAAGGGAAGCCCACTGCTGCTCCCACCTTTCCAGCCGGAGCGATACCCAGCTTCAGACCCGGGAACCGCAGAGATGTGGCGGCGGTGCAATTTTTCCCCGGCCCATCCACACCGCTGAGGCTGAAGGATGGAGCGGGGAGCGGGGGAAGGGTGTAAAAATTATTCCTGTGGACCTGGAGGAGGAGGTGGAGCTTTCTTTTCTCTGCTCGCTTTGAGTTGCAGAAGTCCTGAGCAAGCCCAGGGCTGCGGTGTGGGTGCGTAAGAGGAGGGGTGAACTTGGGCGCACTTTGCCAGCCCTGGGTTTAGAACAAAGCCCCCGTCCTGGCGAACCGCGGCCTTGCGCCCCCTCCTCTCCCACCTCCCCCTGCAAGGCAAGGAGGGGAGGCCGGAGCATCCCTCCCACTCCCCCGGCCGCTTTCCCTGCTGGCATCTGGCATCCCCGGCTGGCTGGGCACGCCGGCCGTCCTTCCTCCTTCTCCTCCTCTCCTCGATGAAACACACGCACCCAGTGGCTTTAATGTGAGAAAATACGAGACCTTGAGAAAAGTCAAAAGCATCTGGGGAAGAAAACAGGTTGGACATGTAAAGAGAAAAAGAGTTCAAGAGTTTCACCAGTGAGCCATGAAATGAAAAGTAACAGCTGATGCACTGGAGGGAAGGAGCAGAGAGTCATCAGCAGAAACTACGGAGCCAAGGTTAAGGGCGGGAGGAGCGGGAGGATGGGGAGCTGAAACTTAAAGTAATTACCAAGGCAAAACAGAGAGCGAGATAAAGAGATCCAGGCTATAGCTTTGCATGTGCTGCAATCACTGGGAAAGAACCACCAGGAAAACTCCTGGCTGCACGTTAGCAAAAAGCCTTTGCGTTATCGAGAGCCGATGTCCCTTTCCTTTAAAACCACGAGGCTAAGCACCTGATTTCCTTTACAAAAAAAAAAAAAATCCCCGAGGGCTTCCAATAATTTGCATTTTCTACGCCCACAGTTGCTTGCCCGGGAGGCTGGAAGGAAGAAATTACTTCACTTCTTTTTTTTCTTTCCCTAGCTCGAAAATAAATACAAAAATAAAGAGATGATGAGTGGTTGTAGTGTGCAGCGGGTAATCGTGCGACTGGGTGTAGGTTAAAAATACCAACAATAACAGTGAAAGAACACCCCCTTATTTTTTCATTTAGAAATATTTAAATGAGTGTGTTAAAAGCTGAGAAGAATGTTGTGTTGTCCCGGCAAGATGGGAAGTTGAAGGCATAAAAATTTAATCAAATACAAAGGTGGATTTTTCCTGCTCACATTTAAATTAAATACCTCTTACATACAAACGAAAAGCAGGGTAAAAGTTTTCCTGTGTGGCAGCCCTAGGACTAGTAGCAGCAATTGCTGTCACTCAAGCCCTCACAGAGCGAGTGGGGTGACGTGTCACCTCCCTGCCCCAGTTCTGGCATCCCGCAGCAGGTTGCGGGTGCACGCAGGGCTTTTCCATGAAGTTGGCCAAACCCCAAGAACAATGAAGCCGAGGTGCTCCGAGGGAGCGAGCTCTCCTGCGGCCTCCTCTCTTCCACCTCCCACCGCCCCCTTCACCACGGTGCCCGTGGCAAGGTGCCCCCTGCACAGGGACCCTGCGGGGGGGCTGCGGGAAGGGCCGCAGCAGCGACACCCACCCCATGCAGCCCCTGCTGGCTTTTGTTCCAAGGCAGCTGCAGCTGGACTACATTTCCCAGCAGGCTTTACAGACGGGGTGGGGGGGAGATGGAAAAGGCTTTTCCACCTTTCTTCCTTCCCCATCGCATTCTTTCTCATTGAGAGGAAAAAAAATAAATAAATAAAAAACAAGCAAACACACCCAAACACAACAACAAACAAAAAACCACCAATATATGCACTTTGCTGGCGCATCGTGTGTGTTGAGCACGCAGGAGGGGCAGGGCTGCAAGAGGCAGATCACGGAAAATAAGGGGGAACTTGCTGACTCAAAGATCAAACTCCAGAGACACACTAAAAAAAAGGCAAAAAAAAATAGCCGAAACTGTTAAATCCTGAAGTAGGAAGGAAGTAGCCCTGAGCTTTGAAATCTTCGTTAAAACCATAGAGAGGTGATACTTTGTTCTTTTGTGTACAGGGATGAACAAGATCATTGCCAGTCACTCCAGATACACAACGTACACAACTATTTTTCCATCACAGACTAAAGCACATGCATGTCTTGCATAATGTTGTTTGCCACCATACAAATGTTGTTTTTTTTTTCTGGCCCCTGTAGAGCCTACAGATTGCTTTACTGATCTTCTGCATCAGATGGCTTTATCCTTCTGGTACTGCATATATTCAGATCTGAGGTCTGTGTAAATATGTATAAACAAAATGCATATTTTGTAACAGATTTATTTTTAGTCCCTGTGTTTTTACGCTAGGGAGAGAGAAGTTTTTTTAATTAATATTGAACCTGTTGGTGTAAGAGTGGTTAGTGCTAGCAGAGATCTGGCAGAAGCAGAAATGTTATCAAGGCTTTGAAAACAAACAAACAAACAAAAACCCCAACACATTAAAAACTATTGGTTTTAAGTTGTCTTCCTATAAACACTGCCCTCCCAGTTATGCCTTTGACTTCAGCAGAGTAATGCCATTTAAACGAAGAGATGTCGGCTTCGGGTTCCTAAGGAATCCTAGTGATAGAGTTTGTCTCTAACAAGAGATTGGAAGCGGTGATTAAGATGAACTAAGGAAGCTGCTGGCCAAGCCTCTGCTCCTTGGGGAGCTGATTCAACTCATGCAGTTGTGAGCCGCAGTGTGTACATGTGCTTGGAAGCCTGATTTGAATGACTAAAGCGAAACTTATTAGTAGACCTCACATTTTGGCATGTGCATATATGTATGAGTGTGTACAGGTATTTACATATGTGCATATGTATGTGTGTAGACATATATAGATATATAAATACCATGTATCCACTGTGTATCAGTTGTCTGTGTGATAAGAGATAAATATAATGTCGATATACACAACTGTGTGATAAAACACAAATATGATGTCAATATAAATGAGATTGAATTTTGTTTTAAATGGTAAGTTAGATTAATTTCTCTGACTGGTTTAGCAGAGCAAAATTATTTTCGATCAGCCATAGATTTCATCACAGTATTTGTCCTTGGCATCCTAGGATACCCTGTCACGATTGTTTTATTTTAAAGATTTTTACATGTATGTATTAAAAGTATATTTGTCTGTGTTGCTGATAGCACATAACCATACTGGAGGAAATAATTTTAAATCTGTAATTTTCACATTAGTGTTTTCTGTTCACTTTTAAATTGTAACAAAGATAACAGTCCAAGCTGTTTCACTCCATTATACCTCCACCTTTGTCTCTGAAATCTGGTCTTCAACTTTACTATTAACAAGCAGTATTGTTTTAATTGAAATTAAAATCAGTGTCAAGGTGGTATTTTTGTATCAACTGAGTAGGGCTTAGATGGTTAGTATATTTTCATTACATATAGTATAGTAGACTTTTGAGCCAGATTTGTGACTTCAAGCCCCAACCATGAGAAGGAGGTTGTAATGAGACACTAAGTCTCAGGTGGGCCCCTTGGGGTCACATTTTCTTCCCAGATCCCCTTCGTTCCTAAGAACAAGTACCAATTCCGCCCAACAGCATGTTGCTACCTCCTTCCTTTTCCAAACATGTCCCAGTCCCATCCACTGGGTGGTGGAGGGATGGTGGCAGATTCCTTCCATTTCCCCATCCTCACCTTTCCAGCTGTTCCAATGGAGAACTATCTGAGCTTCACAGTATCACAGTATGCTAGGGATTGGAAGGGACCTCAAAAGATCATGTAGTCCAATCCCCTTCCTATTTTCTCTTTGAACTCCAAGCTGTGGTGTGTTTTGTGTGTGTGTGTGGTGGTAATGGTGGGTTTGCTGAGATTCCTGTGGCTGAGCTGTAGTACAGGTCATGGCCTAGTCATCTACTATTGACAAAGTTCTGCCAGGTTGTTTGCTTGAAGGGTGAACCTTTTTACCGCATCTTTCAGTCCATCTAGAGGCAGGCATTAGATGTACCCTCTCTATAGGGCAAGCTCAACAGCTTTGTCAGCTCCGCTATGGGAACTATGGATTAGAGCTAGATGAACACATTTGCTACAACATGTTGAAGATGTCCCTGTTCATTGCGGGAGGGTTGGACTAGATGACCTTTAAAGGTCCCTTCCAACCCGAACTGATCTATGATTCTACGTTCAGATGCCTTCAGATGCCTTCAGATTATGTATAAGGTAAAAGGGAAGGAGGATTCTTTCTAACCATTTGTAGATCAGAGTGGACTCATTTCTGTAATTCTTTGATTTCCCAAAGCTGAGTGCAGAACTGAGTAGAGTGGAGTTTCTCCACTGCCATGTTCTACACTGCAAGAGCTGGCTGAACTTGATTAAAACAGTTTCTTTACCGGCCTCCTGTTCAACACCTTTGCCACATATGGGTTTTTTTCTGCAGCTCTTTGTTCTATGTAGCTGCATCTTTGCAAGACATCCATCCCATATTTGTGCTCACTGAATTCCTCCTGAAGTCAGCAAGGATTTTATGTTTCTAAGGTGTTCAAGGCTAGGCCCAAATATAAATTTTTCCCTTTCAACATGTGGCTAATGAAAATATTACTCTTCTTACACTATTTTAGCTGAATTTCTCTCTTGTTCTGCTATCATTTTATTAATAATTCTTGTCGTTATGTAGCTAAAAAGCTGCTTTTATTGCCTTGTTGGTATACTACACCTGGATCTGGCTTTGATGAAAATCAGGATCTCGTAGGTTTAAGAAGGATCAGGACTACCACTTACATGAAAGACAGGCTGTAGGCCCAGTCTTGCAGTTCATTCTCAAACAAGCTGGACCGCTGGAACAAACCCTGCATGTCCTTAGGCAAGCCTCATTGAAGTCAATGCGCGTTAAGGCTGAATAAAGGAATTCATTGATTTTGGTGGTTCTAATCTCATGTGTCAAGATTTATTCATGTGAGCCGCAGAATCGTGTTTCAAAACTGATGATATTTCATACTGTAAAACAGATGCCTGGACCTGAAGCTAGATGTCTGGTTGCTATTCTGTTTATAATTACTGCTGGATTCCTGTTAGTATTTCATGTATAATGTTTGGACCAATAGGTAAGGTTGTTTTACATCAGATAGATACAAAAATATTATTAGTGGCAAATACATTTTGTATTTTCCTGTTGCTTCATAGCAGGTGAGCGTGGAATGCATTCAGCAAGGTAAGTCCTGTGTTTCAGAGCCCACCACAAAGATAATTAAGAAAAAAAGATTAACACGAAGTATTGTATCACTGACATTGTAGCAAATCAACACACATTGAGAAATGGAAGGGAAGAAACCAGTAGGCTCACTTCCACTCCTGTAGAATCAAGCGAGGGAAAGCTTGGATCCCAGCAAAACTTGTTTGCTTGTTTGACTTAGTAGCTACGAAGCAGTCCTAAAGGGACTCATCATCGAGGGAAAGCGAGGACAGAAAGTCACTCTTTTAGTAAGATCGCATTTATTTTCGTGATGCCTTTTTACAGTGTAGATTTAGAACTTGGAATTTCAAGGAAAACCTTTAGGAACAGAAGCCAGCCAGTAAAGGAAAGATTTCTCCAAGCCATGTTCTTTAGATCGGAATTGTTTTTCATTACTCTCCTTTAACTTTTGTAATTGTGTGTTCCCCCAGCAATGCAAACCAGCTGAGAGTGAGATGAAGGAGTGCAGGGACCAGAGGATGTGCACAGGCATTCCGACAGCAAAAAGAGTATTGCTGAGCCAGGGCACTCAAACGTCATGAGTCAGCCTGTTCCTGGCTAATCATGAGACTGAATAAAAAAATCATGAGATGTTCTCAAAGTAAATTTGGCCTTCCTTTTGCTCGCTTTCTGATTCTGGTTTTGTCACATGCCTGGGATGTGTTTGCAAGTTTTTCCCAATAAGTAAAAGGATTAGTAGGGGATTTCAGTTCAGAACAAAGACCATTTAAAAAGCAAATCAAATTCTAGTCTTGCAAGAATGGGAAAAATTGGGAAAAAAGTGGTTTCTGCAGAGACATAAACAGAGTAAAACTGGCATTACAGAACATAGTAGTATGAATTGCTTGGCATCCTTACACAACTCACCTAGTATTTAACTGGGACGAGGACAAGCAGGCTGACATCCAGCCCAGAAAAAGACAGAGAAAGCATATAGACTGGGAATATGGTGTGGGAAATACACAGGAAGTATCAGGACACCGGTGGCCTTTTTTTCTGCTCAACTTGGATGAATTGCAGCTCAGAGATTTGCATCAACTTTCAGGCCTTGTGTAGTTCAATCTGCTCATTCTGATCTAGGTAGTGTGGCCGTGGCTGGGGCACAGTATCTTCCCACAGGAGACACCCCTATACCTGAGGCCTGCAGAGGCACTTAAAGTCCTTGTGTTCAACTAGGAAAGCAGAACCAACAAGGCGTATATACCTAATGTATATACTCAGTGTATATAACCCTTCCTTTATTTTTACAGTCCTGGTGACTATTAGAAAGTGCTCAAAAGCCTTTTGTTTTACCAGCTTTTGAAGAAGAGCTTATGAGTGAAGCGAGAGCACTTTAATACCCTACCAGAACATCGCTGGTCAGGAGAGAGACACTCATTCACTCAGGGGTTTAATCTGTTTTTTCTGGTGCTCTGTTATGTTTTGCAGCCTTTGCACATCTTTTGTTGCACTTACGCCTAGTGCAGAGAGGACTATTTAAAGAACATCAGTATGTTTATTTAAGGAAGAGAAGAAAAAAAAAAAAATGAACTGAGAATACAGAATGTACTTTTTAATATTCTTTGGAGCCATTCCCCATGATTACATGTTAAGTAAGACACAATGACAAATAATTGCATCAAACACATGGAATTTGTGTCATAACTATTTTATTTATTTAATTTCATTTTTTTGACCTCACCGTGTACAGTTCCTAGCACAGTTGTCATACTGGGGAGCCTATGTGTGTGCTGCTGCAACACCAGGAGATAATTAGTATCTCCTGCTCCTGAGGACAAGTGCCTGGACTGCATGTACAATATCCTGTTGCTCATCACTTCTCATTTGGCTTTCTCAGACCCCCTGTTTTGAAGATGATATTCCCATAGCCTCGCTGTGGTGCTGTGCAGTGTTACTTTCAAGTGATATTAACAGGGATGATATTGATCTGAATATATTCCCAGAGCGATCCTTGGAGCAAAATTTGTTGAACGAGTGTTATTTACAAATACACCCCAATGTACAAAAGAAATTCAATTCTTTTTTTTCAAAGCAGAGTGATAAAAGGATTCTGGTGACTGGATGAACTGTGCAAAACAGAGTGAGGCTGGAAGTGCAGGACAACAGCAGCAACAACAAAATTGAAAAAGGGGGTGGGGAGGAAGAGAGAAAAAGAAATACAATATCTAGGAGGTTTCTGTAATTAAAACCAGATTAAATATTTGTGCTTTGCAAATGATACAAATTGATATAGTTTTAAAAAGCCATTACTGGTACTCCACTATGGGAGTTCAATATATTTTCTGCCTTAGGGCTCTGTTCAGCAGAAATGTTAAGCAGGGCTTCTGTGTGCAGGAGCCTGCTGAATACAGTGAAATGGGCTTCTTTATCTTTTCATCCTATTCAGCAGAAATTTAACTGTCCCATGAAAATGTTTCTCAGTACTGCTGAGGACTTTTGCACAGAGCTAAAGAGAGGTGAAGGCTTCATTTTGATACTCCTCTTGCTCCCTGCTGGGTTGCTGTCTGTTGGTTGCACTACGAAGTCCTGTTGCATTCTTCCACAGAAATTAATATTTTCATCTGGAGTAAAAATGGTGTTGGGTTAAATCACTGCCAGTGCACAGGGGAACAAAATCTTGTGAATACATTTGCAGGCACTTTGTGTAAGAGCAAAATGTGACATCAGGCAGCTAAGTCAATTGAGATGGAGCCAAGGTGACAGGTGCCAAAGCTTTTTCCACACTGAGCACAAGAAGATGACAGAGATCAGAAAGTTTGTGGCCTCTGTCAGAGCCAGGCCTAGTTTCTAGGGTATTAGGACAAACACAAAACTTACCTCGTGACAGATGACTTGTTTGGTAGAGTGAAGACATTAGCGGCACAGATAACTCCTCTATAACAGTATGGCTGAAGTGTGAGTAGATTTAAATTCATAACACTTGTTTGAAAGAGGCTTCTAAATCTCTGTGGCAATCTCATAATTAGCGCAAGATTTGGAATGTGCTTTTTGCATTACTGTGATTTTCTGCCACGTTTATGTATCAAGCTGCCCAAGTTTTCCCATGTGCTACTGGGAGCTGAACCTGTTCAGCAAACATTTTGTAGAAACAGCTGGCTCATTACCTCCTGTATGAAAAGGAGGTCAAGGCACACTCTGGAGAGTGATGCTGGA
Source organism: Pampusana beccarii (assembly GCA_013399365.1). Taxonomy (NCBI): domain Eukaryota; kingdom Metazoa; phylum Chordata; class Aves; order Columbiformes; family Columbidae; genus Pampusana; species Pampusana beccarii. The sequence continues at coordinate 89,348 of VWYH01005872.1, read as the reverse complement.
AGGTATGGACTGTTCATCCCTGAGGAAGGAGATAGGTTGACTAAAAGTGAGGAGAGAACTTGCGATGAACTTCAATATCTTGTTGAATTCTTCATTAATGTGTAATGTCTTGGAGTAGGTGATATTCAGCAGAGACAGGATTCTTTTCTCAAAGGAGATTAGGAGCCCAGCCTCAGTGACTCAATGGGACACAAGTGCGAATGCACACATCCTGAAAGGGATGGAGCATCGCAAGTCCAAGTGACTCAGTCGTAAGGACATAAGTTTCTTTTCTAAACCTTTTACACCTTGACACAATGTTATGCTTTACTAGCTACATGCCCCCGTTCTTATGCTTCTAGCCTTTTTTTTTTTCAACATAGTGAATTTGGCTACTCTTTGTTTTCAGGTGTGTAACTTGATACATCTCAAAGTGACTTGATTCTCTGAGAAAAAAAGAAAAAAAGAAAAAAAAAAAAAAGGATAGCACCCTTTCCAAGAAGAGAAGACACTCACCCAGAATTTGCTGATCAAATTTCAAAGTATTCCTTGAGCCTCAAGGTCACAGGAGGGATTTTTAGAAGTGCTCGGTATTATTATACCTCATTTGAATTTTACCCTTCACTTCAAAGTTTGTGATGTTAGCCCAGTATGAGAGCTTTTAAAAATCACACTGCATTGATTTAAATCTCACAGGCAGCGATTATACTGCACTGACACCACAGGTGTAAATCAAGGGTGTGTTACACTCTCAGGACTTGCTCCAGCAGTTCAGCCCGAGCGCATCTCCTTGTCTGAGTAAGACACGTTATGTTCCTTCTGCTCTGGTTGCACTGTACAGTTCCTGACATTCCTTGCCTTTTCCAAAAAGAACGTTTTCTTGACCAGCTTTTCCCTGCCCAGGACGATGTGGAGCTGAGCTACCTTTCCACACAGGTTGCTCTATGATATGGGGACAGTACCAGGGCTTGGATTTTCACAGTATTACACTTTGTATGGTCATCTACATGGATGTAAAAATCTATTTACAGAGATTCAAAATGTCGTTTTTTTCACAACAACAACAACAAAAAATCAAGCAAGAAAGAACTCTAACTCTTCCCAGTGAAAATTAATACCAAAAAACCCTATGGGGCATCATGCTCCCCAAAAACCAGCTCATTTATTTCACCAGGCACTGTACAATATGTGATATGTAAGAAGCAGCATACAAAAACGAAATTGGGTATTTAGAATAAAAAGGAATTGGGTAAAGAATGTAGCTGACTTTACCTTTTTGCCCCCAAATAAGGCTATGTGTGCCTAGCCTGTGATTTTGGGGGGATAAACGACAGTCAGTTCTCCATGATCATACCTGACAAGAGAGAGAAATGTATTGTTTATACTTTTTGCCTAAATTTCTGTATTACACTTACTGATGCAGCTGTTTTTCATAAAAACAGCATGGGGCAGTGCTGCAAAGGTGCCAAAAGTTTTTATTTAAATATTTTTTTTTTCTTGCATTGGAATGTCTGCATTCTTTTCAGAAGCCCTTTTACCTGTGGGTATGACAGCATGGGGATGGACTTATTCAGGACTGAAATGAAAGCAAAAGCCCAGTTGATGATTTACGCTGTCATTAAACCCACTGGTAGTTTGTCAAATGCATAAAAATACTGGTGGTATTTTGTATTTAAAGGGCCAAAACTTTTCTGCAGATGTAATCAGGCATTTTCCATTGAAGTCACTAAGAGCTGTCTGTATATGGAATAGAGTTTCATCCTATCTTGAGATTCATAGTCTGCTTGGTAGGTCTGGTCCAGTGATCCAGACAGAAGGCTAAGATGAGATAGCCGGGAAAAATCAAAGGAAATATAAGAGAGGGAAGGACATGATGAAAGGCAGAACAGGAAAATGCTTATAACACAATGGAAGAACAAGGGATAGTGAAACCATCTAACTAACTAGAGAAATGCTTAGAGCTAATAATGGAAGGCAAACCATTTGATTGCAAACAACAAGCTTGAGACTACAAGATTAAAAGCTCCTGCCTCAAGGGAAAAGCCAGATTTTAAAGGTATTTGAGCACCTAGCACCTTCTGAAATCAAACAAATTGGTGCTTTGCGGGATGAGTCAGACTTCTAAAGCTGCTAGGAATCCAAGACAGAGGTGTAAATACCTTTACAGATATGGTCTTTTGGGCCCTCAAACTTTCTGTGCTGAGGAAATCCATTTACAGAACTGGGGTGCAGCTGGTATGAATGAATTTAACATGACAGAAAAATTCCACAAGCCAAATCCTGAATGCCTCGCTAGAGCAAGGAGAGAGAAATTTGCCCTTACAACGATAGGACAAAGACTGCAGAAAGGCCTTAAGGTGTTCCATTGTTGGATGCCAGTTTTGTAGAAGTAACTTTCAGAGACAGGCCAAAGTGAGTATTCTTGTCTTTTGGTTGCACTCTGAAATTCCTGCATATCTGCTTTTAGACTGTGACAATACCCTAGAACAACATGTCTTATATTATATTGCTTCTGTAGCTTCTACGGTTTTTTATGTGATCCTTCTCTCACAAAGAAAGCCAGGAGAGTGTGTTTATATCTGCTAGTCTCTAGAGTCTTCGAGTTAGGAAGGATCTTGTGCTTGTTCTGATTGATACTAAGAGTATTTCTTAGAAGTCATTATGTGTAAATCATTTCTGTGGATGTGGAAAAAGCAAACCAAGAAGAAAAACGTGTTCAGAAAAATCTTGATACTTCTTTAAATACTAACAGTATTTTTTACTTCTTTCAAGTTCTCTTTTACATTTGGCATTACTACAAAGAAAAAAGTGTTTGTTCTCTTTCTTTTGTGCTCTCCCCACCACCCCCAACAAATGTGACTGGAAATCTAAAAATCCTGGTAACTGGAATATGGTCACAGGGAATCACTTTTTTCTCCTTTTGCTATTCGAGCAATCAATGGGAAGTTTGTGTTTATGATGGTTTAACAACAGAAGCAATAGGTCGCAAGGCATAAGGTTAATATTTATTGTAAGGGGGTAACTGGAAATAAAAGTTTTGTGTGGCCAGTTAGAGAGTGAAATGAAAGACAGGACAGATGAGTATCAACAGGAGGAACCTGGTGAGGGAGAAGGTGAGCTGGTCGTAGATGCGATTTAGGGAATCCTAATATCATGCATCAGCTGTATTATCTGAAGGATGATAGTATACTAGTCCAGAAAAGGTCTTAAGAGGTCATCTGGCCTCTTCCCTTCATTTTTTAATGTGTCTGAAGACTTTTAATATGTCTCTCCTCAGTCCTCCTGCTAGTCTAAGTAACTCCAAGCCTTCAACTAGCTCTTTGCAGATTAAACATTCTCCAGACCTCTGACTGCTCTTACTAATGTCCTGTGCTTTCTCTCCAATTCAGGCACATATTTCTTGAATTGTGGTACTCAAAATTGGACACAGTTGTCCAGCTGAGACTTTGCCAGTGCTGAGTAGAGCAGAAGGATCATTTCATGTATCCTAATGACTTTGATTTGGTTTACGCATCTCAGCCCTTTTTGCAACAACCTGACCTTCTGACTCTGATTCTGCTTGTGATCCATGATAAACTCAAACTCCTGTCCTGCAGAACCCCTATCTAAGCAGTTAGTTTCCCATGTCTGTATTTGTGAAGGTGGTTGTATCTGCATAAATTTAATCTCTAACACTTGTTCATATGGAATTGCAGATTACTTTTTCAGACCATTTCTCCAATTTGTAGCAATCATTCTGAACTCTCATCCAATACTCTCCACTACATCATGTAGCTAATAAATGACAATATTACATAGTAAAAATCAACAGTGTAATAAATCTGGTAAGATGCTGATTTGCTGTTTCTCTACCAGTCTACTTTAGAAGGATGAATGTTATTTGGAGTCAAAGATTTTCTGGCAGGTGATGGGGAAGACAGTAGGTGAAACAATTGGTCTGTATTGACAGAATATCCTTAGATGTCAGACCGCCATTGGAGGCATGCTGAAGTGTCTTAAATGCTTGCTTCATCTGCAGGCACCTGATGCTGCCACATCATTGTAGTTCCAGAACCATCTAGGGTAGCAAGAGCAGCAGCTGGAGGGAATTAAATGCGTGCTGAAAAAAAAACAAAAGAAACCAAACCAAAACAAAGATGACAGAAAGACAAGGAAGAAAGTTGTACACATGGAATAACAGCTTGAGGAATTCCAGCTAAGTGGGAGGTGCCAAAGTTCAGCAGAAGTCTTTATCATGGCTTGTAGGGTAAACTCTTTTTTCCCCCACTGAATCTCCAAAGGAATTAAACTGCGGTATGAAGTTGTTATTGTCTAACAATGTATGATTAATAATTGAGGTCCCTTCAGTTTTCAAATGCATGACGCAGAAGCAATCAAGGAAGAATAAGTTCTGCTCCTGTGACCCTGATTTTACTCAAGCAAAGGAAGGGAAAGGACACAATTCCTCTTGCAACTGCATGGAAGGGCTAACTTACGAACCTGTGAAGACTGAATGATTTACAACTCTGGTAAAGGAACTGTGGGGATATGGGCACTCCAGGTAACGAGACAGTGAGGATGTTGAAGACTTAGAAGCTAACCCAGAGGGTCAGATCTTTAGATGAATGTTGCAGCCTCCTGCGTATCTTAGACATCATCATTTTATTGGTCTTCCTCTCCGTTACCTTTCATAACCACAGGGAATTAATAAATTTTCTGATTCATTTTGCTTCTCCCAAAGGTTTTTCCACCAAAGACAAGGGCTGGCTACATCTCTCGATCTCACTGAGATAGCCATTTTCACTAGTGCCCAGTTAAATTGACTTTGGGAAGAGGAAAAACTTACTTCTGTAAAGTAATTCCTGTTCTCTAGAGCATCTTCTCGGTTAAGGTGGAGAGATGATCTGAAAAGGGGAAGGAACATACTGCAGGATGTAGGTATCCAGAAAATACAGAACAAACTACAAGGTTTGATAGTTCAGCTAACTTTATGTGTCTCAATGTGGCTTTAAGCTCTGCTCTTCTCGTTTCTCATCTGACTAGTTCCTAAGGTTATTACCACTGGCTGTTCCCATGTGTATCAAGAGCCCTTGCTCTTGCAGAAAAGTAGATACTGCCTTGTACAATGATGAACTTTCATAGTATGTTGCCATTCACTTCAAGTACTTTCCCAGGGCAGCCTGTGTTGAGCAGCTGTTCCCTTCTTGTTCAGCTGCCCATGGCCTTGTTACCTTGCCAGCTTGGGAAGAGGAATTTGAAGTGTGTGGACTTTGCAATAAAGCCATTGATTCTATTTACAAATCACTGTCCAGCACTTTGTTCCTCCATGTCTTTGTAGGACTCTGTAGGAAACAGAGGGAGCACATTACATAAGCGTATGTGGGGAGCTGGATTTTCCAAGTTAAATGTCATAGAAATATGTTGTTACCAAAATCAATGAAGTGCCTTGTTCTCCTTTGTATAATAGCTTTGCAAGTCCTCTCCTGAATCAGTCATGGTATCTGGTAAGGGAGGAATATCACCACCTTTTGTGGTGATCTGAAGTGCGAGATTTGACTTCCAGGTGCTGGGTACCTGGCTACCTGTAATTAGATGCATTAGAAACAAGACCTTGTGGGTGTCTTATGTTCTTGATACAATGGTTGGTCCTGAGTCTCCGTATGCAGGAAATATTGCTACAAAAAGTGTCATTTATTGGTCTTCTATTGATACCATACTGCGTATTCTCAGGTAATCCTGTAAGGCAGATCAGCCTGTCAAATACATTTCGGCAATAAATTTTTGCAGAAAAAGGGTCTGATTTGGAAACTCTTGTGCACGTAAGTAAATTTATTACTGAGGACTATCAAATTGATTCACATACATAAAGGTTTTCATGAACGGAAGTGTTTGTAAAATTGGCCTCTTGGTCCTCATTCATCCGAACAATACCACACAGAAACCAACAGAACTTTTGGCAACAGAGGGGTTACATTTATATTTCACTGTAGAACACACACCTTTCCTCCAGGACCGCAGAGTACTTCCGTATGTAAAAGTCACCCTCCAGAATCTGGGCATGATCTCCACTGCAAGGAGAAATGAGGTGTACAGTTTCTTATGGAGGAGTTTTGAAGTTCCACAACTTCTAAGAGTTATCTTTCCAGAGGTCAATGAAAAATGTGTTTAATCACATGACATGTCACTCTTCATATAACATTACATTTTTTTTGTTAGCACCACACTTAAACAGACCCCTCTGCAGCACTGACAGCTGTCCTACTTGGCCTCTCATTCCCTTTGTATTTTCCAACTAAACTGTAGGTGTCCCTTATGCAGATGCATAGATGGAATGGAAGCTCACTGAGCCCTCATGCCCCTCCAACGAGAAGGATGACTTTTGTCACCAGAATCTCCAAGTAAAGTGCATAAAGCTGTTAACATTTTCATAGGTGACTGCATAATGTTATTGCATAAACGTATTTGACAGATTAATGTATTTTACACAACTTCCCTAGAAAACAATACAAGAAGTATCACTAAATAAAAAGCAATGTACTTCATCATGTTTTATGTTTTATATTTTTATTAGAATTGTGACCCATCTTAGCACTGTACATGTACAAACCAGTTTTTGAATGGTGGGCAGGCTGAAAAAGATTTCTAAAGTTTTCCTGTTGGCATCTCACTGATAAGGGAAGGGCAATACAATAACCCTCGTCCCTTGCAGGTGATGTCTTAAAATTGTATGTTTCATGAAACTGTACACTTCTTTGTAAGAAGTTAGGCTATCAGTAATTGCTATTTTTATTCTGATGAACAAATTACTATCTTATAATGCTGAGAAAAAGTCCTTTTGCTCTACCAATGAAATATGCATTAAAACAAATCAAACAGCATAATGTCAATGAATTAACAACTAACACATAGAGAAATCATACTTGACTAATTTAGTCAGTTTTAGTTGGTGGCCTGATTCTGAACTCAGAAGTTTTGCACTGATATAATCAGAGGTTGCAAAGGTAACATTCCCAATTTATAAAATCCTTCAGGTTTCACTTTTTCGAAACTTAGCCTAAATGCTTCATTAGTTTGTTAAGAGCCACCTTAATTTAATGAATAACTGCTTGGAAGCCTAGCCTATGCACACAACTTACTTCAGATGTCACATCTTATCAGGTATTTATGTACCTTGCAAAGCCCTACTTTTGTTGGGTCTAGCACTACAAAATAACTTGTACAGGAGGCATAAGAAGTTACACTGATCCTACATTGAAACAGTTTAATATTCATCAGTATTTACAGGATTGACCTATTTGTCCTTACAAATGTGAGCAGAGTTTAGATTTTCAACATCCTCCATACAGCAAAGCCATTGTATTGATTAAGAATTAAACACCTCCTCAGATATTTTCAGTTCAGACCCCAAGTACACTATGGAAAACAAACTGACTTAGACATTATCTTGAGAAAAAGAGTGAAACTAAGGTTCTTGATTTTACCTGTTTAAGCTGTGTTCAGACACTAAACAAATTCTGTAAATGTCATCTGTTACCATAACGAATGTTACTGATTTGAATAAGGCTCTGCTAAAATAATTTGTTTAATAGTAAGGTTAATAGAAATTTTCAAATTAGTCTTTATTCCTAATTTTGGCAGACTGACAATATTGCACCAGTAATTTTTATATGATTGTAATGTAAGAAGTTGTGTTACGTGTGGTCAGAATATATTTGAGAAGTTTAATGAAAATCAGATACAATGTTTTGGACTGCCAGCATGTTACATCTCAAAACATCTCTAATTACAGTATAGTTGATGTAAGTTGGTTTTGGTGTACACTGATGTCTTTATTTAGCTTTGAGATTAATTAGTTATTAAAATTGGCATCCAAGCACGTCTAGAGCTCAGTGGTGTTTTAAATACTGACCAATCATTTAGGGTTAGTTTCAACTTGGTGTTTTAGTGCAGTTAAAATATCAGCATACAATCATTGCAGGAACAGGAGTATGTATGCACTAAAGTTCTTGTCCTCAGTGCTCTATTGTCTGCTTGTTAAAATGTGCCCTCAATTTTGACTGTCATCAATAACATTATTTTGAGCATTACTTTTGACATCCAACCCCACTCCAGCCATGTTGCAAGACGACAGTAAATCCAACTGCACAGCTTCTGTTCCTGCATTGAAAATACTGCAGCTACACGGCAAAACACTGACTTCATATAAAATTGTGCCGTTGGTTTAAATGTATTTTTAAAAAGTTGATAGCAGGCTTGATGCTGGATCAGGTAGTGTCTGTCCGTAAGACCTGAAGCCAGGTCACATATTTGTGGAACAAAAGTGACATAAAGGCGATGTGTTTCTGTCCACAGCTGAGCTAGACTGCATCTGTGGTGCAGGGTGACCTGGTGGCACACATATCTGTTACTGACAGCCAAGGAACTGTGCTTTGACTTGGCTGAACTGGAGTATCCACTTAAGAGAACCCTTCTGTGCTGGTTTAAGGTCTTGCTGCTGCTATTTAGTAAATAAACTGAGGCCTTGGTTCCATGTTGCTCTCCCACGGCAGCAGGTTTGTTTGAGCAGGTCGCGTGCCTGAGTGTCCCCCGGGTCTCATCCCTTTCCCCTTTGCCTGTGCCAACTCGCTGTTTGGGTGCTTGTGCTCTCAGTTAGTTGCAGACCTCAAAACAACTCGCCCACCGGAAAACTTTAGCTCCTCTGAAAACACTTCTTCTGCTTTTTAACGCGGCTCGGGTTCGTGATCCCATTTCGGGGGGGCGAACACCCCAGTAGTGGGCTCCCAACAACCCAGGGGTACAGCAGCTTCTTCTGGTGAGGAGCAGGCAGCCGAGGACGGGGTGAGTGGGGAGCAATTTAAACAGGATGCGTTGCCAAGGGGAGAGTAACCCGCTCTGACGCCAGCCTGCCCGTTGCCTCGAGTTCTCTGTTGAAGTGGATGAAACCTCCACTCCCTGTGCAAGTGCCGCAGAGCTCGGGTTACCCTGGGCTGCCGGAACGCCCGGAGCGGGGCAGGGAGGGAAGGTTTTTGGAGGGGGCGAGGGGAAACCGTCACCAACGGCTCGCCGCGCGCCGGCGGGCGGGGGTCCCTCACACCCTCACCAACGGCTCTCCGGGCAGAGCCGGTCCCGGCAGCGGGAGGCGCCCCTGGCGTGTGGCGGGGCGGGGTGAAGAGCGGCTTCCCCGGCCGGCTGCGGGGAAGGGGCGAGGAGATGCAGCAACGTGCGAAGGGGAGCGGGGAAAAGCAGAGAGGGAGTGCTCGGTGACAAGGGGGGTGGGCCTGGAAGAAACTTCCCTCTCCTCAGCCGTCGGGACCTTGGCTCTCGCCCTTCCCCCGCCCCCAGCGCAGGGCAACGAAGACGGTGAAGGGAGTGGAGCATCTCCCGTATGAGGAAAGGCTGAGGGAGCTGGGCCTCTTTAGTTTGGAGGAGACTGAGGGGTGACCTCATTAATGTTTATAAATATATAAAAGGTGAGTGTCAGGAGGATGGAGCCAGGCTCTTCTCGGTGACAACCAATGATAAGACAAGGGGCAATGGGTGCAAACTGGAACACAAGAGGTTCCACTTAAATATGAGAAGAAACTTCTTCTCAGTGAGGGTGCCAGAGCACTGGAACAGGCTGCCCAGGGAGGTTGTGGAGTCTCCACTGGAGACATTCAAACCCCGCCTGGGCACCTTCCTGTGTAGCCTCATCTGGGTGTTCCTGCTCCGGCGGGGGGATTGGACTGGATGAACATTCTGCGATTCTGTGACAGACCCCACCGGACACCCACGCAGTGGGGGTGTGAGCGCAGGCCATGATGCCCGATCACACAGAATCCGCTCGCCCAGCGGCGGCAGCAGCCCCTGAGGCGATGGGTCGCCGTGCTCGGCCCCTCCCCCAGGGCCCGCCCCGCGGCTCCGCCCTCGCCCCGCCCCTTCTCCTTTCCCCCTCCTCCCGCGGGCCCTCGCTCCGGGGTTGCGGGGGGGAGCGTGCGCGCGCGCCGGCACTTTGTTGTTCTCTCGCCTACCGCGGCGGCGGCGGCGCGGGCAGGGCGCATGCGCGGGCCGCAAGCCTTCACTCCCCCCGCTCCTCCCCTCCCTCCCCACCGCCCGCCCCCCCCTCTCCATCCGGGCACCGCCGAATTAGCATTGACAGCCGAGGCACAACTTTTTCCCCAGGCAAAGTGAAATCAAGGCGCGCACTCCGAGGAAATATAGTCCCTCCCGTTTCCAAGCCCCTGNGGAGGGGCCCCCCTACTTTGGCGGAAAGTGAGTGATGAGTCTGTGTCCCCAGCAAAGAGGCAAAGAACTTGCTTTGCAGACTGAGTAGTTGTTTCTTTCGATTGTTGTTGTCGCTTTTTAAAAATACTATTATCGTTACTGCCATTCCTTTTTCCTTTTTTTTTTTTTTTT
>VWYH01005872.1:0-71224 GCA_013399365.1 Pampusana beccarii | reverse complement strand
TTTTTTTTTTTTTTTTAACTTAAGGTGGTACTACTTTTTTATTTGGAAATGTTCTTCTTGAGCCAAAATGTACTTCCTTAAACATGCTTTCTTTTTCCCCCCCCCCCCCCCTTTTTTTTTTTTGAATCAGCTACTTATTGTTATGTAGTAGCAATTTCCAGAGTGTCATATGAAATTGCTGATGTGGCTTAGTTCTAGCTACAACCTGCAACTGCCAATAGTAAGCATCTATTGAAATCTAATATGTACCACAGGGTTTTTTTGCACGTTTACAGGCAGACCCTTCTGGTTAATATACAGAGACAGAGGAAAAATAAGAGGACCTTTTTTTTTTTTTTAAGGAGTTAAATATATGCCAGAGTTTAAACTACAAAATTACACTTTTGACTGAATGAAAGTAAACCAGAGAACTGTCCCTAAATGTGATTACAGTAAAATCAAAACAATAAGTATCTGGGAACTCTGTAGATATGATGAGTGGTGTTAATTTGAGTTTTTGAGAGGCAATCTTATTTTCAGAGTTGGATGGGCATTGATGCTGTGGCAAAACCAGTGTGTTCACCTGAAAGTTTGTCTGATTGCTTGCATTTAATCAAGAGAAGCATACAATTGGTCTTGAAACAGAAGTTAAATCTATATAGTGCATAGGTCGTTTTCCTTTCCACATTGATCGTGTTGGTACTTTGTGATGTAGCTTGCCTCTTATCCAAAGAGAAGGAATGGAATAGTTTTTCTGTGCAAACTCAGCTATTGATGACAGATCTTACAAGGTTACAGAAAGTGAAAATGTATATTACATTTTGATTAACATGAGTCAAGTGAGAATCATTGATACTTTTGACATGCAGCAGAGATTAACCTGTGTTTTCTGTTATTTTCTGCTTTTCTAAAGCGCTTTGAATCATCTAAGATTGCCTAAAGATTTATTGTTGAACCAAAGCTTTTCTAGGAATGAGAAAGACGAGTGAAGATTCCATTCTCAGAAATGTACAGACTTGAGTGTCTCTGTGTATAAATGTTCTTGCGTGTGTGTGTGTGGTTGGGTGTGAGCATAAGGTCTTTCTCTTTGATATCATTCAGGCAGAAAGCCAATATGCACATGTAAATGAGCCTGAAAATGTAATTAAAAATATATACATACTGGGGACTGTGATACAGAATTTAATATGAGATGCAGGTTACGAAGTGACAAGTAACATTTCCTATATAATCACTGATACTAACTCTCATCTGTGATTTATGCATCTCATGTGTTATTAAGTGCTGAAGAGATAAATGCTGAAATTATTTCTTTAGATATAATTTCACCACAATGAGTGAATGCAAAGCATGCCTTGCCCATTCTTTTTCCTTCAACTAAAACAAAAGCCAAGATACACCTACCATGAAAATGTTACTAGGGAGACTAAAAGTATTTTATATAAGGTCAGATAACGACCTCTTTAATAACATATCTTTCCTGGCAATAAAATGTGACAAAATAGACCTACTTGTGTCATTCATATATTAAGATCAAGGAGATTCTGCAAATTGTTAACATGCATCTATGAACTCGTATACTGATGGAAAAAGATAAAGATTGCCAGGTGAAAGACATACATGATCTTGGCCTTTATTTCAGTGTAGATAACAAAGGCTTGCACATAAAAGCTTACACAAGAGGCGTCTCAGAAACTCCCAACATTAGGCAAGAAGCCAGCTTTCTTTGGAACTATTTTCTAAAAGTTGGGCTAGAGTGCTGGATGCAGAAGCTGACATTTCTGCTCTCCAGTTTGGGGAGAAGCTACTTGGAAAATCTTTATTTTGCATTTAAAAATACAAGTGGAGTCCAGATGTATTTCTATCAGCAGCTCCATAGGCCATAAATATATACAACCTAAGCCAGTGCCTTATTTACGTTATTTTATTAGCATTCTTTGCTGAGTGGGCTTGAATGGAGCACAATCTCTCATATAGAGGATCTAATTATAAACACAAGGGACAGAACCAAATAAGCAGTCTTTAAAGGGAAAAGAGTCTGGCAGCTTTGTTTAAAGTGTCCTTTAATGAACTTCTTTAGCAGCTTGTATCTTAGCAACACATTTTATTACATACCAGTGCGGGAGAAGCAGTTTGCAGATGGAGTTGCACACAGTAATTTATTTCCCCCCCTTTTTTTTTCCCCTCTATTTTTTTCCCCTACTTCTCTGTGGTGACTCAACTGGAATGTGCAGAGTAGCTTTTCTAACACTGATGGCTCACTCGAAATCCCTGATTGGTTCATTTGTATCTGTTCTGTTTTGTTAGTTGATGAAAAAGGCATTTAGTATGGTAAATGCATAACGATTTTGCTTGCTCTTAGAAATTCAGATATGACTGTTTTGAATAGGCACGGATTTAAATTAAAAACAACCCAAGCTTCTTTCAATGCACTTTTTTCCTTGTATGTGTTCCACTCAGTGCTAGTCCTCATTGCACACGTAGACGAGTTTCCAGATTTGGAGGTTATTTACTCTCCAGTGTTACATGGGGTTGTTTTAATCTAGCATCTTTCACTCCTCTAAAACTAACTGGAATATAGCAGAGACAGGAACATTTGCAATCTTTTTTCTCTCTTCTTAAAATAAAACTGACACTTAAACTGCGTATATATATATATATATTTATAAAATCCTGTTGTTTTAAAACCAATTGAAATACCACATTACTGTGACCCCTTCAAATGACCTATAGTGCTTACCTTTGTTGAAAGAAATACTTTTTGCTTTCTTCATTACTAATTGCAGACCAAGTTCTGCTTGTATGTTTTGAGTGAAAAAGTCTGTGAGTAGCTTTTTTCCAATAGGGTCTGTTCAGGAATGTGGTACTACTGAAGATGTGTATGAGCAATAGAATCTAGACTTACCTTTTTTTTCTGATAAATTAAAGGGGAAAAATGCCTTTTATGAGCAAACTAAATACTATTGAGCTCAATTCACATTTTCTGCTGGCTAGGCAGGTGTAAATTCAGAAATATATTTCCCTGGAGTTCACTGGTTACCCAGAGTTTGCACTGGTATGATAAAAATCAGAATCTGACCAGAGGGAGAAAAGCAGATGAGAAGAGGAGAGGGCAGATGAAGGCAGTCCAGAGTGTTAGGACAACCCACAGAAGATGGAGATTGTTGACTTAGAGATACTGCTCTTGGGGATGGTTTCATTAAACTTCTGTTAAGAGCTAATGTGTTAAGGGTTGATATTAAAAAGACAAAGCCCATCAATTTCATAAAGTCCATTGATATTTGCAAATAGACAGGAGATGGTTTTTGAAAGCAATTGAATTGTTTCTTTGCTTAACATTAGTAAAATGTAAATGTATTTCCATTAACTGGCAAACTATTAGATTTCATGAACCCTTGGCTCAAAACTGAAGTTTCTTTTCACTCCAAAATATGGATGGATGGATGAATTTGACTGCAGTTTTCTGATTTCGGTATGTCAGGTGACCCTGCATGTTGTCTCCTTTGAATCTGCAATATCTCAGCCTTAGCAGGAGCATAAAGGAAGTCCTTTGAGCTTTAAAAACAGAAAGTGTACCACAAATGGAGGAGTTAAAGACACAGTCCCACCTGCCTTTAAAATGCTCTCATATTAGACCTGAAATAGAAGGATGTCCTCTGAAGTCAAAAGCTATTAAGTTGCCATGTGATTAACTTACTTTTTTATTTTGCAATTCAGTCCACTGTTTATCAGCTTAAATTGGATTGGAAAAACTCTGAGCTGGGGGAGTGCATCAGAATCTTGTACAATCACCAGTATTAATGATGACAGCCCAAACTGTCGAACAAGCTAAATCATGAGATTCGCAATATTGGTAGACAAAGGGTTATATGTTTTTCTGCAGCTGCGTTGGCCATAACAGAAGGGACCAGCAGTTCCTGGTGCAATTCATGTCCTGTCATGACAGATAGTGTTTGCACCATGCACAACATTTGAAGACCATGTCTCAGGATCATTTTTTTTAATGTGGTAGTGCTGGGAGTATTTAAGTGAGATGTAAAAGCAGCAGTCTTAACGTATTTAGAATCATAGAACCATTTGGAAGAAACCCTCAAGATCATAGAGTCCAACCTAACTCTGGAATTAAACCATGTCCCTAAGAACTTCATCTACACGTCTTTTAAACACCTTCAGAGATGGTGACTCCACCACTTCCCTGGGCAGCCTGGTCCAATGCCTGACAACCCTTTCCATGAAGAAATTTTTCCTAATATCCAATCTAAACCTCCCCTGGTGCAACTTGAAGCCATTTACTCCATTTAGAAAGTTCCTTTGCAAATGTTGCAATAACAGAGAACAAAATGAAGAACTGAATTATTTTCTGAAACATTTAAGAAGCAATTAGAAACCTATGTATCCGATTTGCCCAAACAAATCTACCAGTTCCAGTTGTTCATTTTTCCTTCAATAAAGAAAGAAAATATTGGTTTTTTTTCAGAAGCACAAACATTTCCAGAAACTTCTTTAACCCTCTGAGCACTAGCACTGCACCTCATTACAGAAGTACTTTTACCAAGGGAAACTTAAAGGAACTTCCGTCCCCAGATGAAGCAAAGACTCATTTATAAACAATGAGAGCAGGAACAATAGAAAGCTGAGTGCATTCTGCATGAATAATATAACTGAGGGTTGTGAAAAGCCTATGATTTTCATATGCCAAACTCAGTGTGGGAGTGCAGCATTCAGCTGATTTTTTCGACACTGGAGATTCATCCCTTCTACCCCCCACGTTTATGTGCAAACATATAGACACAGAGGACTAGCACTGATGATTAAAGAGGGAAGCCATCAGCAGCTCCTATGCAGTCGTGTTGAGACTTGGATGTAAATTCATAAAGCTGATGTAACTTAGGTTGAAATCTAGACCAACACTTAGCTTTAATATATAAAGGCCAAAGACCTGCTTTAAGAATGGAGTTTGAGCGTCAGTCTGTATTCTTGGCTGTGAGTTTGATTTTTTTGCATTCATGAGTTTTTAAGTCAGAGAGCTTATGAGGCCTTCAGTATGAACTCAGAATCCTGGCACCTTTAGATATATCATTTTTATTTATGAGACTAAATCTGGATTTAAGCTCTGAATTTCAGGCCTCGTGGTTGAAAAATTTTGGCTGCAGTTGATCATTTTCTCTTTTCTCTCTCTTGCGTTTTCTTAATTAAAGTCATTCTCCTAAAGGTGGCGAACAGTAGGCCCTTTGGATCTGGGTCTGTCTTTCTTCTGTATGCATGTAGTGTTTGGCTTAATGAGATTCTCTTCCAGGACTCCTAGACTATAAGATAATACAAACAGTGAGTAATAAATTGAAGGCAATAGTAGCTGACGTTTGCCATACACAGTGGCAGAATAAACTTTCCCCAACTCATCTTTGAGTGTCTTTGCCAAATATGTTGCAAATATAGAACAAACAAGGTGGAATTTTCCTGGCTTAGGCTGGCTGAGGTGGTCCATTCCGCCCACTGTTATGGATTTGCTATCCTATAAAGATGTTTGTAGTTTTATAGAAAATAATATATGTAGTTATTTTGTTAAAGTTGACTTATTGGGGTTTTTTGCAGTTCAGTCCCTGGTTGCTCTTTGAAATTGCCACCTATTAAATTGAGTGCTGTTAAATGGTAATGATGGATTTTGGAAGATGATCGTTCTACTGTATAGCACCTTTTAGTTCTACTAGCGTTAGCTGGGCACCATGGTGAGCAAAAGCTTTGTCTGTAATTACAATTTCCAATGGTCTTCTGTTCTGCTTCACTGTTAAAAAAAAAAAAAAGAAGGAAAAGGTGTTACATCAGTCAGATTAAGATTTTTTCGGTTGAGTTGAGCTTTTACTATTGACACTTTTAGAGCATCTGGGCCAGGTGGACATAACTTCCGCCACCACCCCCAAACTACTCTTTATTAAAAAAAAGGTCCTAAATTGACCAACCACTGATACAATGTTTGACTTCATCTCTGGGATTCTTACTCTTTCATTAAGGTAGTTTCAACTGAAGCCACTGTTAGCAGCCCATGGTCTTTCTCTAAAGATTCTGCCTAAACCTTCAGATTTTGGTGTCACTTGCAGTTATTTCTATAAAAATAGCTTTAAAAATGTTATTCCAGAACAAAGTCCAAAGAATAACTAGCTGAAAATTACTACATATTTACTTAACAATTCACTATTGCTTGATAAGGATCTTTTGATCATCAGATACTCATATATTCATTAGCTGGGCTGTTGCAACCTATCGTGCAAGTACATAAAGTTTTTAAATGCATAGTTCTCACCAGATTATACACATATGTGACCTGAGGTGTATTAAAATGCAGATTTTTGGCACAATTGAGCTCAAAGCTTTTATAATCTGTTGGGTTATGATCCAGTGAAGGAGTTTTACCTTCCCAGGTTAGGATCCATTAGGTAGGAACAGTTCTTCCAAAGTTATTACACTATTTTCAACTTAGAAAGGCTTGAAATTAGTATTAATGGAGTATTGGACTTCTGTGGGAATTTGGTTTGATATGCTGAATGTGCAATGAATCAGCCTTAAATAAAAATTATTCGATTGCTTTACAAGCCTGTCCAATGTTATTCTGAGAGCACTGTCTGCTGTCTAGTCTAAGAGCATCCAAAATGTTTTTTTTAGTTGAAATAGCTTAGAAGGAGAAGTAGACACAGAGATGTATGTTTCAAGGGCCAGATTCTGTGAAACATAAGGGCTTTGGCATAATTACCCTTCATATTTTAAGGAGGAAAAACCCCCTCCACCTGGCAGAAGAGGTTTCCAGACTGTACAGAAATCAAAACACTCAAAGATCATGAGAAACAGGAGTAAGAGATGGTACCTAGAACAAAGAGAGTAAAGTTTAAGTTTATGGGTTCTTTGTGAACATAACAGGGAGGTCCCAGTGTTGGGATGGAAAATCCAGGGGGATAGGTAGAAGTTTCAGATGGGAAGGTGACTGTCTTTCCTAGTCCCCAGCAAAGGCGAGGCTGAAGAGCTTCTGTGAAGGAACTACTAGCCAGCAGGTTGTGACTGTATGCATACCCAGAGCTGGCTTAGGTCTGAGCAGTTTCCTCTTCCCACATTTTCTACTTTCACACAGAATCACAGAATGTTAGGGATTGTGTCCAGTTCTGGGCCACTCAGTTCAAGAAGGACAGGGAAATGCTTGAGAGAGTCCAGTGCAGAGCCACAAAGATGATGGAGTGGAGCATCTCCCTTATGAGGAAAGGTTGAGGGAGCTGGGTCTCTTTAGCTTGGAGGAGACTGAGGGGTGACCTCATTAATGGTTATACATATGTAAAGGGTGAGTGTCATGAGGATGGAGCCAGGCTCTTCTCGGTGACAACCAATGATAGGACAAGGGGCAGTGGGTGCAAACTGGAACATAGGAAGTTCCACTTAAATATGAGAAGAAACAACTTCGTGGTAGCTAATGATGATAGGCAGAAATTCTGTTCTGCAAGTTTGATGCTTGATGGGTAATTAGGATGAGGACTGATACTCCTATGCACACTTTTCAGTCTTATTTAGTTTATTTGCATGAAGTTGATCCATTCTTGCATGGAACAAACTTTTGTTGAATGTATACCCAGGAAATTTGTACCCAGGAAATGTGTGGGGAGATTAATTTTAATGTGACTCAAATCAGTAGTGGTTGGAATTGTCAAAATGCTGTGTATTTTTATTTCCTAAGGCTAATATACTCCCTCCTTTTTTAATTACCACTTATATCTGAAGGTGTGATTGATATTTCTCTACTGGAATGTCACTACTAGCCTTTCTATATTCAGATGACCATGTTAGAATGTTTGAATAACCCTCTAGTTAGAGTTACGATGTCTCTGCTCAGTGTAGTAATTTCAAGCTAAATGATTTAGTTTGGACTTATTCTTAACTCCCAGAATGGATGTGTCGCTTTTCTTCCCTTACGTGGATACGAAGGGGTAACGTGAAGCTGATCTGGCAAAATATGTGAGGGACCCGCTCTTTCTTTTTGTTTAGATAGGTAAATCTACCTCAGCTTTGTTAGGCAAGTAAGAAAATACATTAACATTCTCTGAGAGGTGTTGACATCTGATGCTGTCACTTGCCATGACTAAGGTGATCTTTCTCTAATGTGGATGTTTATAATGCTCTCTGAGTAGTTCAAGCAATCGTACAGTGAAAACTGAACTTCCACTAGTCACTGGTAGTTGTATTGGCTCCCAGCTGGCCTCCTATCTTTACTGCATGGCCTTGGCTCCTTCACCCTGAAGGATTTTTAGGTTGAAATGCAAAAACATACTTTCCTGTGATAAGAAATCCTTTTCTTTAGTCTCTTGGAGTTCATAGAAAGATGGTGGCTCTGCCCCCACCAGTGAGTAGTGCAGTGCAATGGAAGGAGATCTGGAGAGCAGAACAGCGAGTGCTGAGAACCCGTTGGTGCCAAGGACATTGTGCACATCCTGAGGGTTCAGGCTAGCCCTAGTCCGGTCCCAGGGACTGAGATGCTGTTACTGCATGGAACATGTTAAGTGTGCTCCCGAAGTTTGCTCTTCTATTGAGTTTAATCCAGAAGGAATCCACTCATTGGACTCCAAGATGACTTTGTAATGAGAACCAAAGTACAAGATCTGCTTTGAGCAGATCACTGGGTGACCTGCTTCAGAAGTGAGCTCTTGATTTGGAAGTGGTAATTAGTGTGGATTTGCCCAGTATGTATTCCTTGCTGAGAGGTTCCTCTGACACTAAACACAGCACTACTCAACTCCAGCCCTTCTGCCTTCATAGTGATATCACGGGACATGAACAGAGAGGAGGGAGCCAGAAAGTTGACTTCCTTGTGAGCATGGCTGTATCAACTGTATTCGTCTGTATTCTGCATGCCGGAGGGAAAGGGAATGAAGAACCAGCTCCTGTTATCTTTTCATACACTGTTCTGAGGGCTAGAAATGTTTTACATCCCTGAGCTCTGGGCCATTACAGGTCTAATGGAATTCTGGAATCCTACTTAAAGCTTTTATATTTTATTTCAGATGTAAGACCTATACCTCAGTATGGCTAGGGACAGTGTTGCTCAAGGAGAAAGTCTCTTCCATGACATAGCAGTATTTTGGGTTGCAATCTGCAATCAGTTTATCTGTGTTAACAGAAGTTAGTGTCTGTTGATTTTGTTACCCTGCTTGGATATAACATTAGAGAGACACTTTGGAACTCCTCCTATTTCTTGAAGAAAATGCCACCAGTTCACTTCTTCAGTAGGAATTATTGCCTCTCCTTTCAGATGCCTAATATTTGTAGCATTTTCCAGTACATAAGACCCAGAAAAATCAATGTGATTCATAAACACAGTTGAAACTTATTTTGCTTAGTTTACTCTTAACATTTTGCTCACCATAGAGAAGTAAGCAAACATAATTGGAAGAAAGCATACTTGTGCCATTTTTTAATGTTAGATAATATTGACTGTTATGAAACAAGCAAACAAATGAGTAATCTTCCAATATTCCTTTTTGAAAAAAAGTCACATTCTTTCACCAAAAACTTTACCACTGCAGACCTTCAGTGCTACTAGGAGCTGTATAAGCAGTATGGTAGGGGATTGAACTGCCAATAGTGCTTCCTATTACCAGACTGAGGACTGTATAGGTTGGGTTAGGTCTTACACTGACCTAATGGTATGCGAGTTGTGCCATAATGTAACCAACTACTCTATTTTTTTCCAGCAGATGCTCAGATACCACAGGTATAGTTGACCTTATACGATTTTTGCCTGACACACAGTCATGATTTCATGCTGTCAGGATGTTTTTCAATGGCATGACACTCCTCCTCCACAGTAATGAGTCTTACTTGAAACACATGACTACATTGCACAATTATATGGAGAACTGAGTGTGCTAAGGGATTAGTGTATAGTGGTACACTTGGTGCGTAACAAACATTTCTTTAGAACTCTATGAAAATACGTGGTGTGTAAAGGTAATTTATACAGTAGTCCCCTTACTGCAACTACTATAGAAATGAAGACTGGGTCTTCTGTGAGCCTCAAAGAAGTGACAAGAAGAATGAGGTTCTGTAACAACTTTCCAGTAGAGAAAGTGGAATCAAACAACTAGTCTCAATATCCACGTGTATCTGTGACATGCAGAAGCATTGAGGAGCCCTGGATGGCTGCAGGGGAAGAAAACACATAGCAGCCACTTGTTTGTGAGCTATTATGCTTGGAATTATTTCTGCAGGATCCAGAAAAAGATGTTAAGGGATGAAAGGGTAATTCAACATGTTAGTCAATCTCTCTTCACCACATATGGGGAGTCAGTTTTTTTGTCATATAGTTCCTGATGTGCAGATCTTTTTGTTATACTAAGAAACTGATTTTGAAATTATTTTCTGTTCTAGGTCTTACAGCATCAGTCATAGGAGTGTCTTTTATAATAACTTGAATACAGAGCTTTTTCTGAAACAGAGGTCGCTGCCTTAGTTTGTAGGACAGAGTTGGTATTTTCACAGCAAGTCAGAATATTTCTGGCACTTCATTTTTCATTATGATTTTGGTACCTGGAAGAGCCATGAAACATTTTTCTGGATGCAGTGTTGCACTTGGATACACGGTGGTAAAGAGAGGACTCCCTGCACAGTGGCAGGGGTGACAGTTTATGTTCTGACGCTGGTATTTCTTTTTTGCTGCCAGGAAGCACCAGAAGATGGCATGGTTAGTACAGATGCATGCTTGAAAGTGAATGAGTGAGCTTGTGAAACTGCTATTAATAATCTTGGATAGGGTGTTAAACACTGTCATAAAGAAAAGCAGCAACATGCAGTATTTTAATCCGTATTTCTTCCTTCTGCCAGCAAGGGACGGCAGCAGAGTCCAGCCTATCCGCTTATTCTTTTCTGAGTTTGGGTGGCACAGAAAAGGGGAGGGAGAAGTGAAAAGAAGGCAAGCGTGATGTAATCTTGGTGCAACATACACAGAAAGGTCAGCCTGACAAAAAAATGGTTATTGATGGTAGCTGGAAAAGATGGCACCTCCTCTCAAGAATTTTGACATAAAAGTTCCTGTATCTGCTCTGTATTTGTCAGCTCAACTCTGAAAGGCACAGACATACCTCTGTTGCTTTCCCATTTTCTTCCCTGAGAAAAAAATGCTGTGAGGCACACAGGGTATTAAGATACTATTTTACTGTCCCAACCAAAGAGCCAGAGTCTGCTAGCTTTGGAGATTCAGGGTGTAAAAGAATCTGCTTTATTTTAACAATATCAAAGTTAGAAAAAGTAGGAGTGTATTTTAAAAAGTTGTGTTCGTGGGATTCTGCAGTATTAGCAGGCTCTGTGTGGCCTCCTGGCATTTTCACTGCAGGAAAGGAGGAGGCTTCCACACCTTGGGCTGCTCCTTTCCACACACATGGGTCCTGGCTGCCATCCAGAGGTAGAAGAATTGGTGGAGCTTCGTCTCTTTGAGTCACCATAGCCTGACCAATGCACATTTTACGAATAGAGGCAGAAGTGTATTTGTTTTCTCCCGTGGGAGGAAGAGAACAGGGGAGGAGCTGTGTATGATGTGAAGGGACGAGATGCTGTTAATTTGACTTGAATGAACTGCGCCAGCAGATAAACATTTACATTATTTTTTTGATGTTTGAAAAGCTCAAACAGGAAGGCTACTGAGAAGCAATAGTGCATGTAGGCATATTTAAAAGGAAATTTTTCTTTTGATCAGATGAAGAAGAAAGAAGAAGAAAAGGATTGCCTGTACTTTACTGGACCCAAAGTTTGTTTCACATAGCTGAAACGATATATTATGTATTTTTTTACCTGTTTAATGAAAGGGTGCTTCAGTGTGGCAGTTCAACATTATGGACTAATTGGTTGATATTTCTCTAGCCTTCTGAAAGTGTAAAGAACTACGAAAATGTGAAGAATTATACAAATTCTTAGTTAAAAAATAAATAATACAGATATTACTTTAGACAGGAGGAGAACCACTTTAAACTATCTCTTCTACTGTAAGTGCTTCAGCATGTGACATCCTGTGGCTAATAACCACTGCATTTTAAAATTCGTAGAAAAACTACATGGTTAAGGTTGATAGTACATAGTTGCTTTTTTTTTTTTTTAAGATATCATTGGCTATCCAGAAACCGATACTTCCTTTTTAAGGGTAGGTTGCATTTAATTCTGTGACTTGGTCTTTTATGAATTTTTGAAGCAGAGAGGTTGATACAGAGTCTGATTCCAATGTACGCCAGGAGTGGCTGCGGAAGTTGGTGTAGTGCTGTAATGTTGAAACTGCTT
This sequence comes from Pampusana beccarii, assembly GCA_013399365.1. Classification (NCBI taxonomy): domain Eukaryota; kingdom Metazoa; phylum Chordata; class Aves; order Columbiformes; family Columbidae; genus Pampusana; species Pampusana beccarii. The sequence goes on along the minus strand of VWYH01005872.1, from coordinate 58,951 downwards.
TTAGACTGACCACAGTACTTACAGTGGTACTTGAAGTAGCCCTTTGCCATTCCGTAGGCTTGTTTCTGCAAATGGGATATTTGAATGTACAGCGACATCTGAGGGATGGGTCATATTTTCTGCTGGTTAAAATTTTCTGAAATCAGTGCATTTACACTGGTGGAGAACTTGGCTCAGTATGAGTAAAGGTGGGCTTTAAACAGAGCTATCAGATATGTGCACTCAATTCACTCTTTTTCATCTCTCCTGAGGTGCTGTCTCATTTTCCGGGGTAGCTACTGTATTCTGATGCAGAGATACATATAAACACATTGAGATGCAAAGGTGTATAGTTGGAATTTTCATGCTGAAGCCAGGTGTGTGTTTATTTCACAAAGAATCTGTGTGTATGTAGAAGTGTAAAGAAGCAGTGATAGTTTTACGTTGTTGACCACAGCCTTTGGGCATTGGATAATTATTTCAAACTTCTTAGGAGTAACTCATCTTAGCTGGGATCTCAGACTATCTGTGAAAGGATGTTGGAATAATTCCCTCGTGGTTGGCAGGTTAGAAAAGCTGTCTGAAAGAGCTGAAGAAAGGTTTGCATCAGACTCTTTTTCTCTGTTTGTTTTTTTTTTTTTTTAGTGGCTTTATTAAGACTAGTTAGTAGCTAGAAGTAAACATTGTGTTGGATCGTTCTGGAATTTTATATCTCTGCAGTATCATGTGAATCACTTTGCAGATGGGATGCTTCCAAGTATAAAGAGTCTACAGATGATGTAACAAGATGCAATTTTCAAACTGAAACTACACTAACCACAGTGCGGGGAGGAAATGCTGTGCATGTATAAAGCTAACATTACATGATTATAGTCAGAAGCTTGTCAGGAATATGGGAGCTGGGTTTTAAATGCAGTTCTATATCTGTAGTTGCATTGCCTCTCCAGTATACTCTTCAGTGTATTCCTTATGGCATAAGGAATAGCACAGCTAAGTGCAGCTCTGCTCTGAGAAGTGTCAGTGTGTACAGCCAGACTTTTCCTGCTCAACAGATCTGCTTTTTGCTGTGTAGCTTAATGATGCAGCATTGGATTTTCGAAAGCTCTTGACAATGGCCTATACTATCTCTTGCTGGGGTCAATAGGAGTTTTACTATTGACTTCAGCTGAAGCAGACTAAGTGCTTCGACAGTGAGAGCTTTAGTTGAAACCTGTCTGTAACTACAGTCCTGTGTGTACCTTGTCCCAGAAGGGCCTGATCACAGCGGCACCTCTGGTTCTGGCCCCAAGCCCTTGATCAGTGAGGTTCCTGTCTGTGGTGTCAGTGTTAGTCCAGCAGCCCCTGGGGTTTTCTGGTTGGAAAGGGACAATAGACAGTAGGACTGATGCTCATTGAACTTCACTAAATTTGTTGGAACTGCCCAAGGAACATGTTCAGAAGTGACTTTTTTTCCCAATTACCTTTAACATGTTCTTTCCTCTCCAGATTCAGTCAGTGTTGCTGTCACCAGTAGAGACTGGGCCAGATCCAAAGCCATTTCAAAGTCAATTGAAAGGTCCCTGGCTTACAGCACAGATGCAGTTCTACTTCTTTACCAGTTAGCCTAGTTCTCACTGCCTTCAGTGGGCTCCAGATTAGTCTTGCTGTCCTTGACGGCTGAGACAATGTGGTCTTAAAATGGGGAAAATGTATTTATATTCACTCTTGGAAATCCCCCAACATCTGAAAGGGTTTAGTTTAGGTTAAGAAAACCTTCAGTTCCAAAGCCAGAGGTCAAGCAGTGACCTGGAAAGTTTCAGATGAGGGTGGAATACTGGTGCTGCAAGGCAAAGAGAGGTTTCATCTGATTGGGAACCTGAAGTCAGAATTAATTCTGCAAACAGATGTTTCCAAGGCCGAGTTATGCATGTGTGGAAATGGAATTATAATAGGTGTTGTTTTGCTTCTTTAATCGACACCGCAGGAAGCTTTCTGTAATGTTGTTGACCTTCAAAACACTTTAGAAACATTGACTCAGTTAAGTCAGGCTACAAAAACGGTGTGGGTCTCAGCTTGTTGTGAATGCGTAGCTGTGGTTATTGAGGCCTAATGGTCCTATGGCATTTTAACTCTCTTAAATATACTGTTCTATGAGCATAAATGCTTTGGAAACTAGGTTTTTGATGGTTTTGTGACTTATCTTGGTGCTTAAGGAAGAGGCAAACTCTGATTCAAGGTTTTGCAATGACAGGGGCATCCAAAGGCGTTCTAAAATATTGTGAACCTATGTGAAATTGCACAATAGGTTTAAAGTAACACACAAAAGTTTTTTTTATTTTGTAAGTATCACTTCCTTAGAAAGTGAGCTTTAAAATGGTTGTATTAAAATTGTTTTGATACAATTTTTTTGTTGTTTTGTTGTTTTGTTTTGTTGTGTATGTTTGTTTGGTTGGCTTTTTAAGCTCAGTCTTATCTAAGAGTTTCATCTGCCATCCCATTGCAGTGGTGGACTCTTTGAGCTGAAATAATGCCCTTGCTGTAAGTAGCTTGGTGTTCTTTCCAACTTAGGAAGTCATAAGAAGAATCTTTGCACCCTTTTCAGCACTAGTGAACAACATTTCTACTTTCCTGTTTATTTCAGTAGGCAGCAGTGGCATTTAGCCAGCCCGAGGAAGGGCTGAGATTCTCATAGGACAAGGCTTTGACCAGGACACCTGCTCTAGGAGCTGCTGGCCACTTCCTTGCTCCCTCTAATGGGAGCAGAGCTTGGCTTTTGGTCCATCTATGCTGTTGCCATCAGGTTGTGCAGCTAAAACTGTATTTTGCATTTTGAATTGGAATTTGCACAGGGTGGTAAAATTTTAAATTTTCCCTCTAGGGTCTAGGTAACAGTGTTGAGGGTGAGGGGCTATAGGAAGCCCCTCATATTGACTGGACCAAGCACCTTGCTTTACTCCCCTGCAGAGCTGTGGGCTGGCTTTTCTCTCAGAGTAGGCCACTCTAAAAACCTCATGAATGAAGCAAAAGTTTTCTGGAACCTGTAAGACTTCCGTTTGGTGTTGTTATTTTAGTGCAGGGTGATATGCCAGCCAAATTTAAGACACAGTTGTAATGTGCTGCAGAAAGAGTCCAAAAGACTGTCTGCTCTTCAGAGAGCTTACTATCTTTGTCCTCCATCTAGCAACTAACTCTGAGTAAGAGCAGCAGAGGAACTGACCACTTGGTAACTAGGTAAAAGCTTAATTTAATTGTGACAGTGACAAAGAAAGGGAGGAATAAGAAGGTATAGAAAATCCCCAGATTTGATGTGACTTGAAAAGAATATTCTGGTGGCTGGTTTGTTGGCTCGTGTCTTTGGAGACAGAAGGCTTATGGCTGCCATTTACCCAAACTATGATTTACGAAAGCAAAACTGGGCTGTATTATTTTGTGGCACGTGGCATGCAGATCAGCAATGTGATATGTAATACAATGGCAATGTTGTTACAACCAGAAAACACCTGACATGCCAGGTATTTTACTGATAGGTTTGCAGCGTGCCACAGAGTGGATTAATCCCATGGACCTGTCATATAAAAATCTTTCAATTTGGTTGCTTTATTTCACAGAATGTTCTGTAGCAGTTAACTAAAGACTATTTATAACCATGTTAGTAACTAATATTATGCTTCAATTTTTACATGAATTATCACAAAAAAAATTCAAATGAGGAATATTATCCATATTCTGTCTCCCAGAAATAGAGATTTTCATGTATACATTGGTGCAATCAGCATGGTAATTTACAGTTACATAGACCTTCAAAAAGACATGCAAAACCCATAGGGTATCTATTAATGCTAGAGTTTTAGCTGGAAATCTGATAGAGCTGACAGATGTGTACTGTGCAAGCTCTTGTTCCTTCCCACACAGTTCCTTTGTACTTACTCATCTGTGAACTCTCATCCACAGCACTGGTTCCTTCTCAAAGCCAGAATAGCTCCAGTTCCTTACCACACTCCAGGTTAAATTCATTTCTGAGGTAGTGCATGATCGTCCACCAGAGGAAGTTTGATTATTTTTTTCTGTGATTTACATTGTTGACAGTGTTCCCCACTAAATTTCTTGAATCTTAACTGTGCATAGTTACGTGGTGTTAAGATACAGAGTCTATGTGAAAAGCATGCATTGTCTGGAAGTTATGTGGTGTGCTGAAGTGTAATATTGATCTTGTGGCTTGCTTCGTACATTTTATTTTATTTTGATGGGCCAGAGGCTAGGACTTTGTGGCCAAATAGAGGCTCTGGTGAAGTTTTGTCTTTGCTTCTGTACTTCTGTGATGAAGCTTTGCGATGGGCACTGACCACACATCCTAATACTTCTCTGTACTTCAGTTTCTTTCCAAGCATATTCTGTTTGGTGATAGCACGACAAATGGTTTTTCTGCTTCCTAGCTGGAATCAACAAGTAAGTTCAGTTGATAGGTTGAGCTATACACTCAAACTGACACTAACATAGCTGTTTAGAAAGCCTTTTAGATACATCCTGCATCTCTTCAAATGGATGCTTAGTCTGGGTGGTGGCATTTAGGCACTCCATAGTGCAGCATAGTCATAGTCACATCTGTCCACTGCCCCAGGTTTTATCTTGTCCATATCCAACATCAGGAAGGTGACGTGTGCCTCACACTCCTGTTGAGCAGTGGGGAGCTGAGGATGTGTACTATCTCTTAAGAAGCACCTTATAGAACTGGCCTACAGCTTGCCATGCTTTGTGCTCTGTGTGACTTGCATTTAGTGGAGTGCCAGTGCCTCTCACAGCACAGAGTCAGGCTTCCTCAGAGATTTCACATTCCGAAACAATTGTTTTAAATGAATGTAAGAGGGAAAAGATACAGGCTGTGATTTTTAGGAATACTAAAGTCTTCTTAAGCAGGTCAGATTTTTTTATGTCTATATGCAGCTAATTTTTGTCATCTTGTCACCGTTTTAAATCTTCCTGATTATTGTTCACTTCAGTAGCCTCCAGGTGCTTCTTCTTGTATGTGGAGAACTTGGCAGTTATGAATGTTTGCTCCTAATGAGTTGCCTTTTGTGAAAGCGCATTGATTTCTAGATCAACATCGCAATTTTAAATGGCCTTTGTAAACTCTGTTACAAGTAGCTGTGTGCAAAGTTCAAAGACTAAAAATTAATTAAAATCCAAGGCACTCTCCAGTATAAAATATTTAGTTGTTTTCTTTCTTCTTTGTTAGGAATGTCAAATGTTTGTGCTAAATTGGCAGCTAATGGTAGCTGCGAGTTAATTTGGTTATTGCATTTTAAGGCGCTGCTAAATATTCAAATACAGTTCCATTGTTACAATAACTATGGTATTTTCTGCATTTACATTTGTAAAAATAGTGGCTAACATTTTGGAGCAGGAGTTAAGTGACTGCACATTTACTGGTGACAGCATTTTGAGGAAAAGTATTTCTGTTGTGACACAATACAAAAAGGTGGCTGTTGGTTTTCCCTCAGAAATCTGTTGGCTGCAAATATGGAAGTGGTTGGATTTAGGTTGGGAGAAAGTCCTCAAAAAACCAGAAGGGTTTCAGAGTCTGATCTTTCAGGAACTTTAACAATTTCCAAGGATCGTATTAGTATTTTGAGGAACAAGCTCAAACCTTACTTCGGTATTAAGTGTGTGTCTGTGGCAACTTGTGCTATATGTGGAATAGTAGAGTTCAATTCAATAGTACCAGTACCCTGCAACTGCCTTTTTACCTGCCTGAAACTCCTTTCCAGAATGTGCAGATCTACAGTACACCTTAAAGTCCCCAGTAGAATGGTCACCTATGAAAAATGTATAGAATGGTGCAATTTTTAAAGGAAGAAGTTCCATTAACTTTTTTTCAGGGTGAAGGGAAAGGGTATATTTGCAAATGTAATTTCATTTCTGGAAACCACATTTTAATTCTTTTTATTAAAAGAGCTTCCAGAAGCCTATTAGGGGTCTCTTTTTGTTAACCCAGGCACAGAAATGCAGCGGAGAACATTTTCTATCGGAAGAGCTTTCAGTTTAGACAAAGACATGTTATAATCCCACTTCCACAGACAGGCAATGGGAGGCACAGAGGTATTTAGCAAGGGAGCCAGGGTTGAGCTGGGAAGTTTGCAGCAGAGCTGGAAACTGAATCCAGGATTTCCATGTCGAGTGCGCCCGCAACACTGCCTTGTCTTTCAATTAGTGCCTTCTACCACTGCAATCAGGTGTTTCTCAATAGCTCCTTAGCAGAGTTGATGTCTGGACATCCTCTAAAGGTGCTGCTCACCTGCACTTCTTCTGCTGGGGGCGATCTGAGCCATTCCCCTTCTTTGTGGGCAACAGCAGCGGTACTGTGCACACGTCTGCTCACCTGCTCTGGCTCTTAAATGAAGGCATGCAGAGCGCCAAGTAGTCTTCCTGATGGCATTTTCTACTACTTTTGTCACAGTGTGAAATAAATGAAAAAAGGCACTGGCCTCTCCAGACAGCCATAACAAAAAAAAAAAAAAAGAGAACAAAGCTTCATTTTTTATCCTTGCTGAAATGTTTATTTGAAAGCGGCACGGCAAGGTGGAATAGTTTGATTTGATTAGCAAGTCTAAATGTATTAGCAGCAAGACAGAAACTATATTACAATTAGTGATAATTAGTTGTACTGATTACTTCAGACTGCAATACTGTTTGACAGATGTTTTTCTGTGGTACAGTATTGAAATTGGAGTGTGCTTTACCCTTGTGGTGGTTCTTAGCTTTCCTTCTGGTGATATCTTTGTCTCATCATTGTTTGCTAACTAAGTCTCCACTGTGGCTACTGTAATTTGTGGCTTTGCAAATACAAATACTCTTTTTAAAGTAAAGTTTAAACTGGGAAAATACATCTTAGTCATGTGTCTGCTTGTATTGATGCTTGACAGCCCTAGAGGAGGCTTCTTGTTCTCCATGGAAACAGTTACAGCCCAGCCCATCATCCCTGCTACTGCCTATGAGCCTTGTCCTTAGAATTTGATCCAAACCCTTTTAAATACCACAAGAGTCTCTCATTTGACTGCAGAAGACTTTGGATCAGATGCCTTCAGTGAGAGCGGAATGTAGCTTCCCTGTCCGTTCAGCCCTCCGTCTCTGTAAAACACAGTAGGGACGGCTAGCATTGTCAGGATTAGTAGCAAAAAGGTCCTTCTCGGCGTCAGATTAGACAGAGTAAAACTCTTTGGGGACCGTATCCCACACGGAGGGACTGTATCCCACAGGGAGGAGATGACCTCTTCAGCTGGCTCACTCAGGCTCACCTGTGCAGAGAAATGTGGAAACCAAATTGCCATTTTCAGACTGAGTAGCAAGCAGGGAGGAGATTTCCAGGAACTATATAGAGCTAACCTGGCTGACTCAGTCTCATGATGATAAACATATTAGGCTCTGACAATCATTCTGTTCCTTAGGAATAAATTGATATAGTTTTGGATGTCTTGCTTTTGGTGTATGAACAATAATCCCATTATCAGTCATCCAGAATAAAGTGCATTATGGTATGTATTAATATAAACCTGTGCAATGTCTGTGAGCTATTTAGGGACAGATAAGCCAGAAATATGAATTTATACAAGCCAAATGTTTCAAGGTTTCTCTTAAACATACATCCTATGTTATTGTACGTGTGTTTTTCTTGTTGTTTCAAACAGTGGCTTTCAGACTCTATGAAGTACTTCTATCAGTTTGCAGACACGATAGGTCACAGCAAAAGGGATCATTTAAATGTATGACACAGTTACTTACTTATTAGTATAGTAGCAAAAGCCAGAGGTTGAATGACTGGAATTGCCCATGAAACACATTTGAATATGTCTGGACTGCTAGGTCTGTAAGAAAGGTCTTGGTTTCTAATACTGCATGACCAGTCACTTCATGCCTATCAAGGCTTTTTGAAATATTTGCATATTTCCAGCTGGGCGAAGTTATGACTAAAAATTTATTTAGAAAAAATAAAATGTAGACACGGTCTTATCTTTCTAAAGATTAGGTGTTTACGTCCTCTACCCATAAGGCTGTATTTCTGGATATTTCAGTTGGCAGATCACCTATTCTTTGTCACTGCTCTGATAACATTGAGCACTGAAAGATTTTCCAGTATTGTGATGTACAGGGGATCACTCTGGGTGACCTGTACCTTGTACAGTTCTACAAGTCTGTTGTCAGCTTGCGGTCTAAATTCAGGGTAACTGCGGCACGTAAGGAAGTATCAGCTAACCAATGTTGTCAAGAAATGTTAGAAGAGATTTATTTGCTGAGGTTTTTTTCTCTGATGGTGGGATCCTGCTCCCCTCCAAAGCTCTGAGCACCTTCAGTCAGAGCTTACTGGCTTCTCTACCTGTGGAGCATTTCACAGGAGAGCTCAGCACCTGACAGGATCAAACCCAGAGCTTGCAGTGAGCTGCAGCAGGAGCAAAGTGCCATCTCTGATCTTGTTCGAGGGGAAAACAATCACAGAGGTTGGGTGAAGTACACTAAATGTGAAATGAAAGAAATTTGAGGAGTACATCAGAGACAGAGAATGGGGGACTGTGGAGAAGGCAGGAATGAAGGAAAGAGGCTGATGAGTTGCAAGCCTGGTGGCAACTCTGCCACAGTGCTCCCTCCCTCTCACCATCACTGCCTCCCTCTGGGTGCCTTTTCCCAGTTGGGAGCCTTCCTTCAGGATTACAGAAGTTGTCCCACTTTTTGCTTTCCAGCTTCCTTTAATAAAAAGACTTTGCTTTTACATTTCCCTCCCTTCTTCAGCTCTCCAAGCAAATAATAAGCACAAATTAAAACTGAACTCCCCAAGCCCTTGTTGTAGATAATGCTTGTCCCCCTTTCCTCTGTTCACAAGTGAGTGAGGTAAAGGATGAGGCTAAGTGATGTGACAAAGGTCATGCTAAGAGTTTGTGGCAGAGGTAGGAAGAGATCTCCTAACTTGTATGCAGATCCACAGAGGCATTTTGCAGCTAATAGCCTCCTGAAATCAAAAGCTTATAGATATGTTTATGGATCTAGACCTTATTTCTTACAGCTGCACTGTCTTTGTGGTATCTACCTAGTCAGCAGAAGAGACTTCATTGAAATAATTATGCTCGTATGCCTTCGCAGCTGTAGTAAAGAGAACTGCACAGTATCTCTTTAAATAGTATGTGAGCTTTCCTGCCATGTTCCCAGTGCAAACAGAATACTTTTCTCCAGCGTGAGTCTTATATGCTTATAGTTAGCTGGTTGACATAATGAGTTGAAAGCCATCTGTGAATGTATGGTTTCCTTGGAGCATTTGTATATAAACTACAACGTTGTGACAGCAGCCCATAGAAAACTTCCTTTCCTGGAACAGTAGAAGGTGGCATATTTATTGGTCAGCTGAAACAGGAAGTTTAAATGAAGGAGAAAAATGATAGGTGATATAAATCATGTTACGAGGAGATTCAAATGTGGAAAAATTGGATTTGCAGAATTAAAGGTAGCTTAAAATGAGGCATTAGAAAAGACATAAGGTAACCTTCTGGCTGTCTTGCTCTATCTGTCTTGATTTTGGCATGCACCTGCATAGGCCATTAAACTGATTGTCTCAGGATATATGCTTGAGATGGGGTAAACTACCTGATATTAATTTAAGAAGAGGTGATAATGTTATCATGCTGACAGTGTACATTTGTAGTGATCAACCATGGCAACTGTTTCTTTGATCACTCTGAAACATAAGAGCATGAATTTTAATTAATGAAAAGAAAAATTAGAGACATGCCTAAAAATGAAATTAGAAACAGCCTTATACCAAGCTATTAAAATCTATGTTTTTAAAAAACATTACTGGGGTTCTTGTACTTGTTGCATTAAGGGCTGGCCATGTCCTGCTGTACTCATTTCAGTAAGTGGGTAGAAAGCCTGGAGAAACCAAATCAGCTCAGAGGCCAATTTCATGACTACATCTTTTCTTAGCTGCTTGGCCAAATGACAGTCCTTCTACCACTTAGGACAGTGTCTTAAAAATCAAAGTCTGAAGTTGGATTTGGATTTCATAGCTTGATTATGTGTATTAATTTTTGTGTATACATGTACATATATGTATTTTTACATATATACATATGTAATCTCAGTGTGAGTATAAAGCTTAGAGTCACTGCAAATTTTTAAGTCTTTGAAACTGACTTATGGAATGGCCTTAAAAATAGAGGCCCCAACTGAGTTGTTTTAGAATACATAATTTTATAATATTAAAGCTTTTTTTCTGCTTCCCCAGTGAAGCTTTTAAGAGTCTTTTGCCAAGAGGAAGCAAATAGATATGAGCATAGCAACCCCAGATAGCTACTGCCTGAGACAACTAATCAAAAGCAAAACTCTGAACCCATCTAGACACAAACTGCCGTTGAATGTACAATGAAGCTTACTTAAAAAAATACAGGGAATGATTTTCCCTTTGCTAGTGTAGTTCAGTTGTAACAGAGTTAGTCACCATTTGTAGCCATAATGGATAATGTAATTTCACTGTTTTTTGAAGCTGACAATGTTTCTTTAACTACAGTGTTACAGGTCATACAGTCTTTTATACAGCTGGTCACCCTCAATAAATCTGTTTTAAAAAATCGTTTGGCAGTTGTGGAATATATGACAAGTGTCTTATTAGGTCTAATCTTTATATAAAACATACTTAGTGGTGTTCACTATATAATACTTGCCCTGCTAAATTTCAATTACTATCATAGTTAGGAAATACTGATTTAAAGTGCCCTTCTAGGTGGAATGGAATGGTGCCGAGTATTTAAAAAAGACCCATTTTTCTTTCTCGTCTACCTTCTAGTGTTGTTTGATACCCAGTGTCCTATGCTAGGTCACACTGCATGGTATCACGGACCGAATGAACACAGACATAAGCTGATGCAGCCAGGTGTCTGTGTGCAGCTGTATTAGAAAATGGAATGAGGCATCTGTTCAGTGTAGACTTGTCTATCTGTTTGCAAAAGAATAAAAACTAAAAGTGTCTGAAGTTACCTCTTGGAGCAGACTTTGCTGCTGTTCAGAGATAGGGAATATTACACTGGTGACTGTTTTCTAGACCTAGTTACTGCTGTGCTCAGGGTTATGAACCCAAAGTCATTAGAAATGATGCATTTGTGGTTTAGCACTCCAAGTATATAGCCAAAAGACTTGAGTATATTAAAAGATTTTCAAAATATAGCCGTGTTTTTACATATTACACCTGAGCAGTTGCTTTCTGGAAGTTGTGCGCTGGAAACTTTTGCGAATTCCTTCTTTTCTAGGACAGCAAATCTTTTGGCTTGCTTTCCTATCACGATGTAGCAACTTAAAGCATTGCTGGCTTCAATTTTCTCCTAAAACTCTTTAATGGTGCAGCCTCCTGCCCTCTCTCACACTGATTCCTAGTTATCAAGCAAGAGCAGGGGGTCAGTTTGCTTTTCAGAATTTGATTAGTGCCATTGTTATGAATCATTCAGTTGTTTGCTACCCGCAAAAGTGATCCCAGTAGCAATTTGCAAAATCTGATTTAGGGTTTAAAAAAAATTAATTAGTGCCACTGTTAAGGGCTCTCAACTTTGTTCATTTATATTGATGAATTTAGTGCCAGTGAAAAGCAAGATAGAAACAATCCAGCCAAAACAAGTGTATGTTTCTGTGACACAGAGCCCCTATTCTGTTACAGACACGCAGTGCCACAGTACATACACTCCTTCCTCTTTCTTTTCAATCTGTCTTACTGTATGTGCTCTTCTTTCTGGAGAGTGGGTTCCTCAAAATGGAAACTGTAGAAATATGCTCCTGTCAGTAGTGGTAGGTGTTGCACAGGTGATCATGTGTCCATTTTTTATTTGTGGATATAGTTTTCTATACATTAATTCACAGGACATTCCACTTCGTCTGTTCTGTAAGAAATTGAAACTGCAATGATCCACCTCATTTGTGACCAGAGCTTAGTTACTGGCAGCGTCCAAGTTTGCCTCTGACATAAGTGAATTTAACTTGGACGTAAATTTGACACAAGTCTTTCCAGCACTTCAGGATTTGAACAATGGTACAAGACCTTTGCATGTTTAAGACAGTTTTGCACTACTTTCATTAAAGAAGTAGTTGTAAGAGTGAGGGGTCACTGGAGTCACTGTGCCTCTTCTCCTTTTCTACGGTGTCTGAACTTTACACTCTTCCATTCCAAGATGTTACTGTTTTGAGCACTGAGGCACTGAGAGATCAATGGAGAGAATTTCAGGAATGCCCAGCACTTTCCCCATCTCTTGTCAGAGGGACCCCTTGGCCACTCTGGAAGATGAAGCTTTGTGGCAGAGGTGAGCACTGCACCCCTTGTCTTGAGTCTCAGGGTGACATCACAAAGGGTTAACCAGTGTCAGTGGGCCATGGCTAAGGCAAGGCTTGGAAGCTTTCATGCTATGAAAATCTGCCAAAAATAAAATTTAAAAAAAATTCCAAAATTCAATTGGTAGAGGGTTTTTTTTGTTTGTTTGGTGTTGGTGGTTTTTTGTTGTTTGTTTTTGGATTTTTTTTTTTTTTTTTAGTAAGAACATACAATTCATCTTTGACCATCTGGCTGGTGACTGTGTGTAGTATCTTGGATTCTTCCTAACAGCTTTAGTCGACATGATCTGGTAGCAGCCCATCCTCAAAGGGTCTCCGCACTAGCACACCTCCTACCTGAAAGAGCCCCATGAGAAGGCCCCTGTTTACCAGACATGCTGGAGTTTCCACTCAAATTCTGTTTAATCCTTGAGTTAAGCAGCCACAAGATCATTTCTAGCTGTGTGGATGGGGCTCCTTCAGATTTGAACAGTGCTTGTTTGCTATGTCCCTTTTTATTCAGTCAGCTGTCAAGTTGGCATCTGCTGAGAAACCCTCTAATCTTGGCGGGTGTTGGTCAGCCATTTGCTCTGCGCTGCAACGAGAAGCTGCCTGCATAGTGCACATCAAGCAATGTGCCAGTCTTTATCCTTGTCAGCGTTATGCAAATCCTCAGCACTGATGTTAATGCCAGTTTGGTTTTTATAGCCTGGTGACAGCAACAGCCCTCAATATTAAATACAAATATACGTACACAGTTACAGCAATGATTACTCTAGATGTTCAGCTAGTCATAATATTTGCACTTGGCGTGATAAGGAGCTTTGAATGATAATAGCACTATAGTAGAAGCTTGTTAAAGTGACAGTAACCCTGGTGTCATTGTTGAGTGGTGCACTTGCGCTTGCTTTCCTACAGCTTTCTCATAGACTGTCCCTCTCCATTTGCATGTATGTAATGTGTAGAAAGAGAAAGTGCTCTAGCTCAGCTTGAGGGTGCTATGTGAAGTCCTCTAAACTTCTTTCAGAGTTTTGTCTGCTCTAAGACATCACTGAGACTTTGGAGTGATGGTAGTCATTAGGAATCTTTTTCTGCGGAAGTCTTATTTCATTAAAATAATCCAGTTCTGATGCAGGATAATCGAGTCTCAATAGGTGCTGCCTCTATTTACTAACAGAAAAAAGGCTCACAGCCTCCATCCAGCTTCTTTAAATGGTACCAGCTGCAAAGCAGAACAAGTAAGAGCCATGCTGTCATACCATGACAGCATTTTGTGTTTTGTCTTTCTGTTCTGGCTAAGACAATAGCATATCAGAAGAATAACAGCAGCCATCCCAAACTCTGTGTCTTTATCTGAAATGCAACCATGCAGACTGGCTTCTACTTTGGGAATTCATGGGATGCCATGCCACAGTTGGGTCAGTAAGTCCAGGACACTTCTGCTGTCAAAGTGAAGAGAAGCAGGCTTCCAGAATTTGCTGGCAGGGTCAGTGCTTGGGTGCCATTGCACCCACGGATGCAGTTTAGTAAACCCAAACCAACAGTCCTCCACTTCCCAAAGTACCGCTCCCCCTAGGCCTGGGATGGTCAGACTTCCCATTGCACTTTGGGAGCTTCATTGGCTTCCAGAACTTTTGATGTCTTGTTAATGCAGAGTTGGCTTTATGCCGTCACTGTTATGGCCAAGTGTGTCAGCACATGAATGCCCCTCCTCTAAGGGCTTTTTTGTGTGTATGGCTGTAAAAGCTTGGTCCATGCTGTACTTGTGGAATATAAAATATAATAGTATCTACTGGCCCTTGGGATTTTGGAAAGGGATTAAAAGAAATACATTTCAGTGACTGAAATACTTTAACAGCTATGCCATTGCATTCAGATTCTGCCAACAGCTTGGTGCAAGGATGATCTGCATGATCTGCAGAAGCAGTGAGGTTTAGGACCCTCAGCTTTTGCAGTTGTGCAGCATTCACGTCTGCTGGCCATATGGTTGATGGGCTGCAGTGCTGGGCAAGAGAGGGAGGGAAGTGTGTAGTGTAGGGGGCAGACAGGCTGGGGAGGCTGGGGACCACACATGGACTAGGTAGTAGGCCCTCACTGCAGCCTAAACCATATTTCAGAAACCTGCTTGTGTGCCTAATCTCGATAAGGTAGATACTCAGTGGTTTATAAAACACAGGCTCTTTCATCTGTGTCAGTCTTATACCCCAAATAAAGACACAGCAGGTAAACGTCTACTATTGTGTATAGATTTTCCCTCATCTAGCTCCCTGCTTGGCAGCCCATACAAGACTTGCAGCTTTCACGTACTTATTGCATGCAACAAGTCCTGATAAAAAGAGCCAAGTGAGGTCTAACCAGAGATCTGTCTTGCCAAAGCTTCAGCTTCCAGTCCTGACCAGTAATGATTGTGTAAAGAAAGCTCTCAGAAAAAAGAATTTAGATGTGTGCCTGGAAACATGTAAATAACAATAACAATACTAAAAATATATGTTTATATAAATATATGAATGATAACTGAATACTCCTGAGGTATTAAAAAAAAAAGTGCCTTTTTATCTGATATCCAAGAGACCTCTCTGCTAAATAACAGTCGCTTTTGAATTAGTCTTTAATTTGACCCATCTTCAGGAAAGCTCTCTGGCCATGAGGAGGAAAGCTGGCCCCGTGCATTACTAGAGCCCCGTGGAGCACCTAAGCTATTTGCCAGGTATTGTACCACCCATGTCCCCTTTGCGACAGCAGCCTCTCTGATGCTATTAAGAACAAGAGGGATTCGGGAATCACGTGTAACTGACTTATGGCAGAACAAACACTAATGAAAAAAATCTAGTGATTTCAAATGGGTTTCTTGTTAAAGCTCATGTTCTACAAGTAATAATCACATTTGGAGTAGGCTATATTGGTGGATAATGTGCCTTTAATGCCGTTTTATGACTTCGCCTTCTTTTCATCGTGAATAACTGAGATTAGAGCCTATTATTTGCCCAAGAAGCCCACAAAAGTCCCTAACTAAATGTAGTTACCTGAGTGTCATCATCCGGGAAACAGGAGTTACTTCTTTGAAGCCATTTTGTTGAACATTTAATGTGTTTTGTAATTCCAGTTTTTCTGGGTTTAATGTTCAGTACTTCAGTTTCCATATATATTATATGTATGCTTTTTCTAGAAGATTGGAATAACTCTTTTTTTAAATTGAATTTCAATTTTTGTTTTAGTTTTCCAAAATTAATAGGCAATTTGTTTGTTAAAAGAGAATACATGAGGGTTTTGGACAGTTTGTCAAAAGGCAGAATATTCTGATTCGAGACTGTCAGTTGCATGGTTTGTTCTGAAATTTAAAAAACACGAAGCAGTTGAACTCTGACCAGCAGACATTTCTTTTTCTAGGGTAAATCAAAATGAAAGACCAACAAGATACATATTTTATAGTCCTTCACTATCTTGAGTGCATGTGTATAGCTACTTAACCAATGCTAAAGGTTGTGGATGTCTGTTAAATGTTATGAAGTTCAGTGGGTTCATGCAGATTAATTATGTTAGTATTTTGCAGTTCACGTTAATATATGCTGTAATCTTGTGCATATTTCAAAATCAATAAAACATTGCACAGTTGTTGTAATTATTCCAGAAATAGCTATTATGCATACACAGAAATAGAGTTAAAAGATTAAATTTTGGAAGTGTATTAAGTGTGTTTTAATATGGAATTGCAACATTTAGCCACATGGATATTCTTAACTCTGCATGCAAGCAGTGTCTAGCCTTAACCGTACAATTGTGATCACTACAATTTACTGTTTGTAGTACTAGTTTTGATTGATCTGGTTTATTTCAAAACACAGGAGGCTGTTGTCCTTCGGTTATTTTTATATTTGTGTTTGTGCTATCACTTCAGGACAGAGTAAGGGTGTCTTGATTTGCTGTCATATAACATGCTAAAATGTACAAGAGAGATGCTATAGCATTATCTGTAGCACTTTAACACAAACAATAGGAGCACAGAATAGGTACTTTCTTGTTCTTATTTTGTAAGTATAGTGGCAGGTCCTATGGATGTCAGTCACAGATCAAGATCCTTTCTGCTGTTCTTTACAGAAGTGCAGAACAAAAATGATAGATCCAGTCCCAAGATCTTGCAGTCTAAGTTACCTTAATTTATAATAAAAATTAGCACACAGTGTTATTGTGATCTGAAATAATGTAATGAGGTACTTTTATAATGAACTGACTTCTAGACAAGTGTGATAATATAGTTTTACATGAATAATAAAATGAATTTTAAATTAAGAAAAATGAACTATGCTCTTTGCAGTTGTGAAAATACCAATATTGAAACTCCAGTAAAGTCTTAGGTATTCTGGAGTCTTTTGTCAAAGAGTTGTAGCTTGTCATGAAACCTCTAGTAATTGTGCTGTGTGACTTTCTATCACGCTATCTCTCCACTGGGGAGTTTGTAATCAGTGTGTACTATAGCAAGCTCTAGCTGGGTAAGCTTAGTTGAAACAGCATGTCCTAAGCAAACAAAGCTTAACATCACAAACTTGTCCTGAATGCAATGTTCATTAATACCTTTCTTGAATACGTTAGCAGTAGTTTAAAAGACGTGCTATGCTGGATGGGTGAGATTCAAAGCTTAGGGAAGCCAATCCTACTGCTTCTAGAGGTTTTTGGCTCACATTTTACGTACAGACCTGTCACTTCTCTTGCTTCAAGAAGGGTCTCAACAGAATTGCCTCTCATTTCCCTTTCCCCTGCATGCAGACTGGACACCTCACTCAAGTGCAGCAGTGTGCAGTGGCAAGTGTCCCGCTCCGGGATCATCTGTGCCAGAGGTAGTGTTAAGATTCGTGCTTTTCTGATCAGCTGGCTGGGGCAGGGGGTTGCAGAACTGGGGAAAGCTTGAGACAGGAGTGCTGCTAGAAAATATGCAGCCTGACAGATGTGCTTCTCTTCTGGCACGTGATTCAAGAAGGTACTGAAATCCAAGTGGTGACGTTCAACTAGTTTTTAAAAGTTTTTCTGGGTATTGCTCTGCTCCTGTTGTGGTCAGAGCTATAGGAACTGAAGTGGATGCCAGGATACTAAGCTGGAGTGGAGTGGTGGTGTCACCAGAGATGCCAAAAGCTGTAGCTTCTTTTGGGAGGTCAAGAAAAGTTAGGATCAACTAAGAAACTGTGTATGGAGAAGCATCATTGTTTTTCAGAGACCACAACTGCCAACATCCCTTGAAGATCTGTATCTTTTTACTGCCCTTGCATCAAGCTTTTGGTGATTTCTGACACCTGTACATGGTCAGGCAAGTGATAGCAGTATTTGTCTTTAATTATTACAGCACCTTTCTCAGTACATGATATCCACAGTAGGTTTTCAATGGCATATTATTGTGTAAGTGCAAAAGGAAGTACATCTTATTTTTGAAGTAGTTACTTCTTTGAGGAAAAAGGCAAGGAGAGATGTGTAAATTGTACCAGTAGGTTAGGCTTAATGAGCCATCTGATGGGGGACGTTTGTGGACAGTTGGCGAGGAATCAAAGTCATGGGCTGAAACTCCTGTGTAAAAACAAACAAACAAAACCAACAAGAAACAACACACACAAACACACAGACAAAAATTTAAAAAAAAAAAAAAAAAAGAAAAACACAGNCATCTGATGGGGGACGTTTGTGGACAGTTGGCGAGGAATCAAAGTCATGGGCTGAAACTCCTGTGTAAAAACAAACAAACAAAACCAACAAGAAACAACACACACAAACACACAGACAAAAATTAAAAAAAAAAAAAAAGGGAAAACAGGAAGGGAGCTCTGACTTCAGTGTCTCTGTCTTTACTCCCGAGTTACTGTTTGGCCTCGTTTGGTTGTCCTGCCTGTGGATCATTTCCTCTGAGCAGCCAGACTTTTCTCATCTGTCTTGATGAGCAAATCCTCAGGGCAATGGACTGCGTGGTACCGGGTTTGTAAAGTGCCTCTGATGTGGGGACCTGGTGTCAGCTGAGGTCTCCTAGATCCAGTGTGCAGAGCCAGCCCTGTGGGCACAGGAACAGCTCCCCAGCCCCTCTGGGCCCCAGCAGGACCAAGGCAGTGGTGGCACAGAGATGACACTTTTACTTCTTCTGTAGGTGTTGTTGAATAACGCCAGAGTAATAGAAGATGCTGACTTCCTTACACCCTTGCTAGAGGGGCCATGCTCAAATTTTGTGAGCAAACCTCACGTTTATCTTTGGCTTAAGCTCTAGAAAATGGGAAGATAAATGTGTATTGTGTGTATGGAAAAGGCAGGGCTCTGAAGTGGCTCTTGTGGTTGAAAGAATACCACCAGCAAAACACTGAGCAGTCCAATACTGCATCCAGCTTCCAGTTTCTCATCTCTAACTGTGCGTAAATCATGTCTCTGGCCTCAGCATCTCCATCTGTTGTTGAGGATAGCTGAACTCTGCTTTAACGTGACAGTTAATGTGCAAACGCTTTGAGATGCATGCATCAGAAAGGCTGCCATGTGATTTCTACTCAAGTTATTGCAGGTGCTATTTTCTCTTTAAATATAAGAGATGCCCAGTGTATCACAATTTTTTGTAGCCAAACCTTTTCTGTAGCTAGGACAAGCAAGACAGTGAATGCCATCTTTTACACAAAATAAAAGGAATAAAGGATGAGCAACAACATGTTATGACCAGGAATTCTAGCTGCACCCGTTGAAATCTATTGATTGAAAGGGGAGCAAGATCAGAGCACTTATGCTTTTATTAATGATCCTGACAGTTTAGTATGAGTGGAGAATGGCTTGTAATTAGGTTTGGAGCCATTATTGATTATTGTCATTTTCAATATCGATTATCTTACCACTTGGAAAAAAAATAATACTGAGACTCCTTGGCAATGCAGAGCAGGGCCTCTTTGGTCTGCCTTGCTGCTGTTGCCGTGAAGATTAAGCTGCTGCTCGTGATCAAATGAAGTCCTGTCAGCCATGTGGGTTGGGCTTTTAGTTTAATGATGCTGGCTGCGCTCTCCTCCTCCCGCATGGGATCTTAGTTCATTGGCTGCCGTTCAAGGAAGGATACACCCATTGCTTTTCTGAACTGCTTTCCAATATAAATTTCTGAAGGTGATGGGGGCTAAATCCTTACATCTTAGATGGAGAGCCAAGATTAATGGTAGTTATTTGTCAGCTGATAACCTCTGAAAAGAAAACATATTTGTCACCCACCCCTACAATCAATGTTGTATAAAGCCACGCATATAATGACTTGGAACAAATGAGAATATCCATGATATGAGCTAACAGAACTGAGGTACAAAATACACAGAACACCTTTGAAATGTCTCTGTGATCCATTCTATGCCTCAAATAATTGCCATCAGTCTATAAGAACAGACACTACACTAACTTTAGACAGCTCCAAAGCTGCTAGATTTCAAAGGCCAGCAGTGCTGACCACTCAACTTATCTGTAAGATCGAGGTTATATAAAAATAGATTCTGGAGCAAAGGAAAGGTACGCTTTAAAAATAGCAGCAACATCTGAGTTGCTTTGGTTGTGGTGACGTGGCTCATAAAGGTATTTTGTGGATGGCTGTTTCAGAGGAGAAGAAAACCTGTGTGGTTCAGGTCTGCTGAGGTCACTCCACCTCTATCAGCACCCGGGGAGAGCAAAGCTGCCTATAGCAGGGGCTTTGGATTGCGGCAAGGTTTAGAGGGCATTCCAGTGACTGGGCAGTATCATTCATTTGTCTCCTGCATTCAAAACAAAACAATAAGATTTCTAGAGAAGAAAAAAAATTCCTCAAATGCCTGGGATTTTTTCCGAGCCTCTTGCAGCAAGGGCATTTTGCTGAAGTAGTGCCGAGTATTGAATTTATGCCTAATGGAAGTTTCTTTGAATCCAAGAAGATTAAGTGTTTCCAGTGAATAACAAGAGAGACAAAAGTATGCTATTTTTTCCCCTTGGTCAACTTCGGCTAGATCTTAAGGTTTTGTTTTTTCCACCATTTCTGTTTTGATTAGTATGGAACATCTCATTCCACAGTGGATTTTTTTTTTTTTTTTTTGAAGAACAAAGACCCCCTTTGACCTGGATTTGGATGCATCTGTGACAGCCTACTTCACTGGCTGCCAGCTGAGCATAGTGCATTTAATTGATGAAATAATAATGATGAACCGTGCCTGAACTTGCTTTGACGACCACTTGAAGCAGAAGCCGTAGTAAATCAGGCCAGTGCAGCAGCACCCCAGTGGTCACAGTCCATCCTCAGGCTTGGTGTGTGGAAGACATCATCTAAGAGCTGTGCTTGGGGTCCCGAGCATGTCCCCACAGGCTTGCTTCATTCCCATCTAAGAACTCACCACTCCTTCCTTTAATTAAAAGCTAAGGGAAAAGAATCTGCAACTATTTTTTTTTTTTTTTTTTAAGAATAACATTTTTATGCACCCTCTTAACTGCCCACTGCATTAAGCTGATTAAAGCAGAGAGCCTTCCCTTTCTAAACTGTCTTAATGTAGAGAGAGACTAGGGTAGAACTGCTAAGTAGATACAATGGCAAGGCAATATATCTGCCTTAGTAACAGTTCTTTAGTGTGATTACTGCTGCATGTTCCCTCTAGCAGCCCAAGCCTGCATATCATTAGCTTCCAAACTGGGACTTTCACTGATAACTGAGGCTTTTAAAAACCACAGTTTTTAAATAAGGAAGATGTAAAAGTCTGGGCAAACTTTGTGTCAAGACTCAGCCTTTTTATGTACATTCTTAAAGATCAGTGGAACGTACCAATGGTTTGTTGTTGTAGTGCTTTAATGAGGGGAATAGATTTGGAGGGGGGTTTGTATGGCTTAATTAACGTTACCCATTGGTTTAATGTTGTGAAATAGGACTTTAGGAAGATAAATACTTTGCCTATAAAGCCCCCCTAGGTGTCCTTTGCCTTGAAAATGGGGCTTTTGTTTTCAGGACCAGCGTGGAAAGAATGAATACAGGACGTAGAAGGAGAAAAGATTTTCTTAGTCCTTTGTTAGAATTTCAGGCTTTTTTTTTTTTTCCCCCTCTTCTTCCCCTGGTGCTCTGACTTGCCAAAATATATCAGTTAGCTGCAGCAAAGAGATCAAAGCAGTTCTTGCTTTGCAAAAAAAGGAATATTTATGCTCAAATATTGTCTTTTAGTGCATGCCATACTGAAAGTTTCTTTTTAAAAGTACTACAATGCCTTTTTTTTTTCCTTTTGAGAAAGAAATTTAATCCCATATTCTGATGGTAATTGAATGAGTAAATTAAGTTCAAGAAAGAATTATTTTTTTTTTCAACATGAGACACTTGATAAAGGAGTTGCACGGGGTAAGACAACTATGTACACGTATCTCTAATAATTGTCACTGTTAGGTGTGCAGTTTATTCCAAACAGGCTGGTAGTGGAAGAAATTGAGCAGATATACTGAAGCCCTTGATACTTCATTGTGATGGTCAACTGTGGCAGAATTTTTTGTAGAATGTAAGGAATTTTGCAAGCAATGTGAGATGTGGTATCCCAGGAGAAGAGGATCATTTAGAAGCCCATTTGACTAGCTTAGGACTGTATTGGGCTAGATAATCTCAATAGACTTTACAAATTCTATTCCATAGTATATTATTTTTCCTTAGTTATCACATATAAAAGTTATCTCCTAAATGACAAGGAAATATTATGACCAGGTTGAGAGAGAACTACCTTGCTGTGGATTTCAGTTATGTAATGTTTTACTGTTAACTGGTGTTACCTTCTACTCTAACCAGGATATGTGCCTATTGACCTGCAGACTGGGTGCTTTAAGTCCTCTGTTCACAAATGCTTATGGAAAATGCTGTCTAATGAGTAGAGTGCAGGAGTGGGAACCAGGATTCTTGTGTTCTTCTTTGCAGCCTTGTTGCTTTTTCACTGTGGGCATTGTCTGATTCCCAGTGAAGGCATTCCCATCATCCTCATCAAGAAGTTTTATGGAACTTTGGCTGCATCATTCAGTTTATTGGTGTTTTTAGAAGAGGGATCCCAAGTGTTGAAAGCACTAATTTATCTTTGTGAGAGATCAAAAATATGAAAAAGAAGGAGTTCCTTGGAACAGTGTATCATAGTTCTTAGTGTATTTCTTTACTTCTTTGTCTCTCAAAACTTAGAGCCATTGCTCTACCCAGTAGGTGTCTTGGTTAAGGCACACAGGCCCTCACATTGATGACTTCGAAGTTGTTGACTGTTACAAATATGGTCAAGCTGTTGGCATGCTGTCTAGGATGCTGTGGCAAATAAAAATCCAGCTGCATTTTTGTGGATAACTTCGTAACTTCTGGACTTTCAAGATCTCAAAGTCATTTGTCAAAGCTCAGTGCAGATCCTTTGGAAGATCTTCAGTAGCATCAGCAATTAGAAATAGCAGGATTTCATGAACTTTAACAATTAGGAACTGGCTTTGTCTTCTTTGTGGTTTGCCGTGCACCATATGTGACCTCTTCACCACTTAAGCACAGTCTTTTAGGATCATAAGACATGATTCTGGCTTCAATTTTGTTAAAATTAGGAATGGCCCTGTTAGCAACAGTAATTTTACCCATACAAACCAAGTGCTAGGGGAGAGAAGTCAGGTCAACAATCTAGCAGTCCTAGAATTCCTTATTGAGCTGTATAAATAATTTAAAAATGGGCATGATACATTGTGGGTAGATATTACTAAATTTTTTACAAAGTAAACAAGTGTTGAGAGTTAAGACTGTTTGCCTTTTTTCTTATATCTCAATCCCAACTAATCTGGAACTGAAATGTCACTAACTGCCAGGATTGACATTTCTTGACAAGGCTTTAGTGGCATGTTCCAGTGTCCAGCAGCATTATGACAACCTGTCTATAACTGGAAACTGATCTGTCAGTGTGAAATAGAAGCAACCAGTAGGAAGAGTGAATATTATTGATTTAAAATTGACTTCTTATTGGTCTTGTTATCCTATGTAGTGTATTAGGATGAATGAGGCATTTCCCCACCCCCACACAGCTTTCAGCTAATGCCATTTGTTTTGAAAAAAGTAATTGTATAATACAAAGAAATACTTGCATTAGTCCATTATTTTTAGTTTGCCACAGATGCTGTAAAAATGCCAACAGCATGCTGTTAGGGTTTAAGTTCCATTTGGCACTAGGTTTCGCCCTTTGCACAAGCCCTCCAGCCTGCGCAACCTGCCTGCCAGGGCAGCCCTTATCAGAGCACCTTGCTTATTTATTTATTATTCCCCACTCAGCACTGTGGTTCTCAGAGAACACTGAATGAAGCCAAAGAATTTTGAGATCCTGCCTGAAGTCTGGCTGATTTTCTGTGAAGCTAAGGAATTGTGAGGAGAAATGTCAGTAACTTGGGCACTCCACTTCTCCCTGGCTTTCAGACTGTGGTCCAAGTTCAAGCAGCCCTCAGGCCACCGTCCCAGCTGGAGATTGAAAAGGGCACAGTATAAAGACTAAAAAAAAATGGCCAGACTCTGCCTTACTGAGTGTAGGTATGAGCTGAAACTGTACTGAAGTGCGTTTTTCAAGGTGCAGAATAAGTTAATATTTGCTGGATGGAAATATTTCAGGATTGATAATACTTCCCATGTTTTCAGGTCAGACCAGTCTGAAAGAGAAGTCCTAGGTTAAAAAAAAAAAAAGGAAAAAAAGGGAGAAAAGAGAGTTTGGAAGGGAAGGGCTGACAGAGCTTTGATAATGGAGTTAGCATGGAGTTGAGCTTTAAGTCCTTTAAAAAAAGACCAGGTAGATATGACTGAGATAGGGAAGCAGAGGCAACAAGATGGCAGGGTGACCAGCAAGGTATAAACACCCAACTCACTAGAGAGGCTACCTGATGCTAAAGAAGGATCACTTCTCGTGTTCTGATGGTATGAAATTATCTGTCTGGAACTGACAACCTTAAAATGCCAGTTTTTGCGTTTTCTATTTAGTGTTCATGCTATATGGTTGAATAATGGAGAATTTTGGAGAGCAACAATGTCTTTAAACCCCTTCCATGGTACCTGAAGGGATTCCTCCTCCCTTCCCTTCATATTAAGCAAGGATGTGCCTCTCCAGTGCACAAACAGGCTACTAAAAATGTACCTCCTGTTTTAAAATGCCAGTGAGATGGCAAAAGTACAGCAAAGCAGACAGAAAAGTTTAGTCAGATTGAGATAACACAGGAGAAGGAAAAAAAGAAAAAAAAAATAAAAGCTCCAACTAAAATTGTACCTTAAATGTGAAGAAATGGTGCTTATATGAAGTGACAAGGAGCTAGTTAATGGGATCCATATCCACAAGTTACAATAATGCAGTTTTTAAATTGAGTTTTTGTGGCAGACCGGCTGAATAAAATTGCTAAGCTGTGCTTCAGTTGTGTAGTAAGTGGTGCATGTGGTGTGAAAGACAAGCTGCAGCGTGATAACAGACTATCTCTTCCATGCACAGAGAGTTCTGTATTCTGATCAACTCAACAGCATGCACTGGTAAATATTGGTCCAAGCTGCTTGGCCATTAGAATTTATTGTGTTGGTTAATCACACTGAGTTTAGTCACTCTTTCTGTCTGAATTTAGTGGTTTACTTTCGGAGACACTCCTGTGCAATTATTACCCTCTGTCCTATTGGCATGAGATGCAGGATTACTGGATAGGCCAACAAGATATAATGGCATGTGTGAGAGATTGGGGAGGGTGAGAGTGGAATCAGCTTTTGCTTCTCTCTGGGTTTTCAGAGTCAATTCCAGAAGTGAGCGGCTCTAATCTGAGTTTTTGGCAGGACTAGAAATAGAACAAATTCCACCATGGTTTCTGATCACCTGAAATCCATTAGGAGAAGTTTTGGCTCAAGTTTATCAGCGGTGGGGTAGATCCCCCATGTCTCTCTCCCCCCACCTCCTTGTTCTGTGGCAAACTCCTGTAGTTTGCAGATGTCAACAAGACCTTCATGTTTGTGGGTTTTGTTTGCTTGTTTGTTTTTTGTTTTGTTTTTAGTGTAAGGTCTACTGCTTGCTGAAGTGAAATACTGGCAAAACTCACATTTAATTCAGATAGGTGCCTAGCAAGTGTCCTTCCTATCCTGTGCTGATGTGAGTGCAGAGATCCTGCTATTGCAATTCCAGGAATCTTTTGGAGAGACAATCCTAGTTGTCTCACTATGTTTTGTGATTCTGGGATGTTGATAGATGGGGATTAGGATGAGAGGAAACACATTTTTTTACTTCTTGCGATTTAACCCAGGGTTCAAACCCAATCTGATGCCCTGTTTTGGAATGCTGAGACTCTTTGAGCCTTACATTGCTGGCAGCCCTCATGGTTTTGTCACAGGTCTTATAGTGGTGAATGTTTTTTGGATTAAGTCTCAGCTTCTGTCAGCAAATGTTAAACCTTCATTATAAAAAAAAGAAAAGGTTTAGCTCATCTGGTGGTGAAGAGAAGCTTGAAAACTCAATTCATTTACAAGAGCCCACCTGAGTTATTTTGCTCACATCTTGCGGTTTTCAAGCTCATTTCTGTTCTTGTGTGTGTGGGAACAGGCCTAAGTCTTGAGTTTTCAAGTGTTTAGAGCTGCCAGTATGCTTTTTACATACCACTCCAACATTGCAGTTCCAGGTTTTTAGCCATACAATAGCTTTTCACTGTCATTGAAATCAGAGGGAGCACAAGCACCTAGATAACTTTTCAAGTCTGATCTTGAGCTTTATACCAACTTGTACCTTACAGTCCAGGTTATTATTTCTTTGAAAGCAGTATAGGGGTCAAATTCTTTTGGAGGGAATCAAAGATCCTAAAATCCCTGAAACAACTTAAAATTATCTATGTTGTCTATTCTGCAGGCTTCCCTGCAGAAGTAAGGTTGCAAGAAGACATAAGCGAAAGCTTTTTATTTTTGAATTGCAGTCACAGCCACAGCAATTTACTGGATCCAGCTTGCTATTTTTGCCTGTGATGTTTGGAGAAATAAACGCCTTTTAAGATGTAATTTCCAGAGTACTCTCTTGGTAGGCAAACATATCTGCAATCATTATAGCTCTGGAAATGCTGGGAGATATTGGAGAGTCAAGGTTAGGCATTCTTTCTGGTGCCAGTCAAATGGGAACCTAGTGTCAGAGTTGAGCATGTGCCTGCCACGTTGGTATTTTTTGTTCTGGAGATGGTAACTTGAAATAGTATTGGCATTTAAATTTTTCATTCTTCACTTCTTACTGATGCTGGCTTCTTAAAACCAAAAACAACCTTAAGAACTTAAGAGTGACTTACAAGGTCAAATCAAAAGTCCATTTAGCCCACTGTGGCATGTCTGATAGCGGAGTGGCCCGTAACAGGTACAAGGGAAGGGTTTTAGAGCAGGTCAGGCAACCTCCCACAATTTGTAGATCAGGGACTTCCTGAGCCAGAGGTGGTCTTTTTCTAACATCTCTGTAATGGTCCTTAGCAATGTCTTTATTTAAAATTCAAGTAATCATTTGCCTACTTGGACTTGAAATAATTTTGGAGGCATATTTGTATTGAAGGCCAGGGGCCCATTGGATAACCCAGAATGTACTTCTGAGTGTGAATCACCACAGGTAGCATATCTAGCTGTGCTCAGAAACATGAACCTGTATCAGCTGCCTTCATTATAGTATTACACTTGAGGGGAGAAAGTGAGATGAAGAAATTAACCCCCATATAGCAAATTAATGAAACAAAAGGTGTGGACTGTGGACTTACAGCCAAATTTTCCAAAGCACATAATACCTGAAGCTGTCACTGGAAGATAATAATTGGATTTTCTAAGCAGCTCAGTGCCCAGTATGTGAAGCTCCTTTGAAAACCTGCCTTAGATGCTCAGTGACGGGTTTCTGAATGGTTGGTCTTTAGGTTTGCAGCCTAAGGAGCCCCGGCAGACATTCAGAAGACATTTCTAGTGCTGTTAGGCTCTTCAAATGAGCCCCAAACTGCTGTGGTGACAGCGGTGGAGTGGTGGCTGGCAGTGTGGAAGCAAAGCAAGTTGAAGGGCTTGAGAGCTGATGAAGTGAACCTATGTGTGACTGACCCACACAGGACACAGCCACTCACTGGGTGAGCAGGTTGTTGTTGCTGCTGCTGCTTTCCTAGCCCTCATGTTTTTTCCAACGAAGGGCAGGCCATTTCTGTGTGGAGGCCTGTGCTTTTCCTCACAGTGGCCCTTTTCTTGTTATTTGTGGCTAGAAGTTTGGAAGAGCTGGCTGATAAATTATAGTACGCTATCCTTAACACACTCTGAGTCTTGGCCAACTATCTTCCCAGCTCCTACGCTTCTATGTACCATTCATGGACTTGCTGAGGCATTTGTGTGCCAGTGGGACTCTTTGGAAAGCATGGGGGCATCTTGGAGCGGTTTGAGGTGACAGAACTGGGCCTGAGATACAGGGAGTATAAACATTCAAACAACCTGTAGGCCAGCACAAGGTCAGACAGCAAATGCCTGTGTGGTAAATGTAGAGGGAACCTTTGCTAAATCATCACTTGACCTACAAATCCCTGGAGTAGTGCTTCCATCCAGCCACACAGGTGTCATGCACCTCATTCTGCCTCTTCCCATGGCCGTGATCAGATGGATGAAGGAGTGGGAGAGGGTTTTGCTCGGTCACCTGAGGGTATCAGTGAGCGCTGCTGAGTGTGGTTGGTGCATTGTAATTTACTGCTACCGGGGATCAGCGGCAAATTACTATCCCTTGGAGCAAAGGGGAGGCAGAGATTTGATTCTCTTCCAATGCTGATGCTGAGGGGGCAGAGTTATCCATGGTGCTTGGGGCAAAGATACAATCTGGCTCTCCATTGTTTGTATGGGATCATTAACAAATAAATGTACACAACACACCCACTATTTATAGGGACTTACATTCAGAGTTTAGATAAATAAAAATTGATCTCTAAGCAGAAAGAAGGCTCTTTGGCTATGGGCACAATTTTATTTTCACAAAGCTACAAATATGAAATTATTCAACTCATTAATTGACTGTGCAGCTTTATGAGAGTGAGCATATGGCTACAAGAATCTTTTTCTCCCTTCTTTTGCTGCACCGCCCCTCCCAGTGATAATCAGTCTGTGTTTAGACCTGGAAATTCAATGCACCATAAAAACTATTAGAATTTCCTAGCCTTGTGAAGCATAAAAATCTTTGTAGTATCAAGCTCATTATTCTGCTATATCAATTTAATAAAGATTAGGAATACCTTTGGTCTGGCTCAAAAATGTAAAGAAAGAATTTTCTAAATGAAAACCAGAAAAGTTTTTTGTTTGGTACAAATGCTTATGACAAGCCCAACCAATTGAAGTGTTTGTGATGAAAAATAAGGCAAAATTTCAGAGATATTTCTGTGAAATGTGCTTGTTTTTCAACCAGATCTTTACACATTAACAGAAAGCAGAGTATGATAACTGTGCGCTCAGTAATGACATACACAACACATGGAATTCCAAACAAGTATATGCAAACACATGATTAGCAAAGCAGATTGTTACCCAAATTAATCCCCAAGCAGATTTTTAACTAAGTCACTTGCAGGAAACAAAAGCACATTTCCTGGAACTTTCTTTATCAGCTGTGTAATTGCACAGGTTGCAATGTTGTTTTAGGGCTGAGCTGTTTCTTGCTTTGCAGGCAAATAGAAGGGACACCTTTTTATGAGCTGACATCTCGGTTTGGGAAGCCTTGCCTGCGAGTGGCTGCTGTGAGCACAGGACTTCTTACTTCAAGCCAGTGGGGAACCAGGGATGTGCAGAAACCCCTTGTGTGTGAGTTCCTGCAGCTGAGCCTGTGTGCTGCCAGTATTCATAGTGCAGAAGGGACCCTGTCCAAGGCAATGTTGGAAAAAATCAGCTGCATTTTTCTGTGGGCTGAAATTCCCAGGGGACCAGGAGGTGGTAGAGGCCATCCTCAGGCATTCCCCTTATAAAGCTGCCTTGGTCCCAAAGCACAGATGAGCTTCTGTAGCTTTTCAGGGGGAAAGAAGGGCTGAAGTCTTTGTGCTGATGCGCTGATGCTCTGTACCAGCTTTCAGCTGGTGCTCGCCAGCCTCTCCCTCTCCTGCAAATACCTCCTCACTCACCCTGCAGGGAGTCACTTGAATACAGGTTTTTATAAAAGCAAATACTCTTTAGAGGTATGTGGGGATTAAGGCAGACTTGGCCAACTGTCCCCTCTCAGTAAGAGAGGGGATAAGAGAAAGCTGAATGTTCAGCCTGGTTGTGCCTTTTCTTTCTATTTTCTGACCTTTAAGCAAGAACTAAACGGTTCACGGCAGAGATGATGAGGTTTCCTGTATTGCAGTAATTGATGATACGTGGAGAAACTCCATTTTTCAGAGGGAAGGGGTTTCAGCATTAAGTATGTCTCATCAGGGAACTGAAGTGCATATTTTGATTCACACAAATAGTGCTAACAAAAAGCAAAAAACTGTTGCATGTTCATTAAAAGGGAGCAAAATCACTGCTGCTTGTTTTCTCCTCTGGAAACCTGTGTAAACGATCTGTCTTCAGTTGATGAACTCTTAAGTGGTCAAAAGGTCAGTAATGAATGCCACCAAAATGTTTCTCCTTGGACTCCCCCTGCTTGTGTAATGGCTTTT
This sequence comes from Pampusana beccarii, assembly GCA_013399365.1. NCBI lineage: Eukaryota > Metazoa > Chordata > Aves > Columbiformes > Columbidae > Pampusana > Pampusana beccarii. The sequence goes on along the minus strand of VWYH01005872.1, from coordinate 29,083 downwards.
ATGTAAGTAAGCTAGTGAGGTCAAAAGAGTAGGAATTAACCCTGGTTGCCCTGGACTGTCATTGGTAAGTCAGGTTCTTCTAAATCCAGATGTTCAGTGCCACCAGCTAGTCAGTGGGCGCTCTTAGAAGAAAAGAAATGTAGGTGCTGTCACGATTAGCATACTAGGTCTCTGGAGACTCACAGAACACCCTTATGCCTCTTCACTGATAGTGAGCCCCTAGAACAAAAAACAGAGACATGGAACATGCCCTTAGTGTTCGAAAACCACACTAAGAGTGACACATGACTTAAAACTGCATGGACATTTTGCCTAATGAAGGAACCCCGTATCTTCTGAAAACTCATAAAAAGTGATAAATACCAATATTTCTGTCATTAAATGATATCGTAACTGGACCTAAATCGCCACCTGCAATGAGTAAATTAAATATTGACTATTTCATTGACTGTTAGATTTAATTTGAAGCAATCATGCAGGAGCTATAATGGCGCAAAAGATGAGTGACTATTTAATCTTGGCTGTCATCCCTGTTAAGTGTTGAATAATGAGAAAAATACGCACTTGACAGAGTAAGAGAGTTGACTTCATCTTGAGTTTCTGTGTCAGGACTTCCACTTCATAAATTTGTTACAAAGCTGTTAGGAGCAGTTGTTGTTGCAGCACTCACCTCCCTCTTGACGTGGCAGGATTTGGTAACCTCAGGACTCTGTCTATGAGAGATCATCCAACTTGGTTCTGTTTCCAGCAGAATTGTTTGTATGAGCTAGCAGAGGGAATCGGTGCTTTTTCAAGAGCCTGTGCTCTGCCACGGAGTACAGCTGTGCCCAGGGGCCACATACAGCTCTCATTAACCACATTGCCCTCTGCAAGCTTATCTTAGAAAGTAATATGGCCTGCTGTGTTTTGCCTGGGATAGTGTTATGCAACTCAGACATACAGAAGTGTCTTCTCCTCTTTATCCTTTTCACTTACTACTTTACCAACTCTATTAAAATGCACACCTCCTTAGTAGAAGGCTTTGCTGTCTCTTGGGGGGCTGCTCTCTCACTTAAAAAGAAAAAAGCCTGGTTCCCATGGAATGCTGAGCACTCTCATTTCCCATTGAAATCAGTGGCATTTCCGGTGCTCGGCACTATTTAGTATCCAAACAAGTCAAGCACAGCACCACTGCTAGTGGTATTTTCCAGTTTTTGCTCTCCCAGAGTTGTTTGGTTTCTAAGGGACAGAAAAGGGTGTTCTTTACAAAGAAAAGGAAGTTGATCTTATCCCATGCTTAAAACGCAGAAGTGAGATAGAAATTAAATATTTCTTTTCAGTTGAACTTATTTTAAAAAATCTTCTAATCCTTCTCATTTGAATAGATACTTCCGGAGTGTGGAACAAAGGTTCTTGTTTGCACAATGCTGACATTTTTCTTTCTTGCATTCACATTTCTTCATGAAACAGAGGGTCTCTCAGCAGTGCATTCAAACTAGTAACTCTCTGCAGGTGAATGCCACCATTACTATGTATGATGAAGTAGTCTGCTCTAAGATGATTAAATTTAAGAAGCAGCTGTCATGTACAGGCAAGCATAGAAAAAACTATTGAAATGGTTCTCTTTGCCTTTAATGCCTTCTGTGTTTTCAACTTTGCTATGTTATTGCTTATTTAATTGTTTTCTCCTGCAAGTAAGCTCTAGGTGGGCAACTCCTGCCCTCTTTTGCCACACATCTATAGCATCCCAGTCTTCAGCTACACAGAAAAGATTGGGATGAATTTAATACAGTAAATGAGATCCCTTTGCTAAACAACCTATGATCTGACTTTGAATGTAATTACAGGCAGTCTGTGTTGCCGTATACCATCTAGAGGCTTTTAAGGCTAAGCTATTAGGTCTGTAGGTTGTTTTGCAATGTGCTCACAATCTGTGAGAAATGACAGCAAAAATGAAGGGCAGCTCGCTCTTGAGAGGACAGTGACACTGATATTCCTTGGAATCAGCATTGTGTTAAACTGGGCAGCTGCCGCTAGACCTAGTTCCTAGGTTTAGTTCTGGTTTGTTATTTGAAGAGGAGTAGCAGCAGGCCCAGACTTTCCATTCCTGTTCCTAGATGCAGAAAAGTAAGCCGGTGTGAAAAGTTGTCTGCTTTGCTGTTTTGAGGGGAGGATCAGTTGTGTGCTGAGAGAGGTAGAGCAAATCTTATGTTGGGGTTTGTGGTATGACTGTGGCTGCTCCCACCTGCCATCCAGGGCTTTGCAAAAACACTGAGATTCCTTCAGCCTTGCTGCAGCATGGCAGGCCCGATCCAGGTCATATTTGTGCAGTTTGTTGAAGGCAGACAGCCAGCTAGCTGACTGCACCAACACATCCTCACGTGGCTGGACCTGCTGGAACAAGCACATGGTGGCTGTTGTAATCAAAGCAGCTGCCGTGACCTTGTGCTTGTGTGTTCTCCTGCACATGACATATCTCACGTGGTGAGTCCTGGTTTGCAGATGACCTGAAGCTGTTTCACACAAGGCCCTGTCCAGGTGGGTCTGGCAGCGTGAAGACACATTGGTCCGCAACCTGTGTCTGGGTCTTAGCTTCCAAGTTTGTGCTCCCAGCGCCAGTGAGTCTGGTCTTCAGCGGTGGCTCTTTGTAAGACTGTGGCCTCACTGTGCTCTAGGATCAGCCCTTCATGTAACTACACATCCTGGGCAATGACTTAGGCTGAATTGTGCCTGGTTTAGGCAATGTTAAACAGCTCAAATTCGGGCCAAATATCTGCTGGGACAGCTCTCTGCATCCTCTTTGGATTTAAATTTGTGCTTTAGGTGGTAGAGGATTTACAGGCATGCTGCTAGCTAGAACTGTGAACTATTTTACATTATCTCCTTTTGTCAATTAAACTAATATGTTCGCCATGGAGGTACCATGCTGTAAAGCTTTGCATGTTCCATTGAACGCACAGAATAGCCCGGTGTGTGATCCCCATCCTAGTGTGTTGGCAAAGGTGCTAAATGAAGTTTATACTTCTGCAAGGTACTTGCCTTGCCTGGCTTCACTTGCCCAGGTATGTTATGAAATAAGGAATGTGGATCTCACATCTTCAAATAACTGTCATACACGCGGTGTGCTTTTGTGAAGATGCTCCTGGCAAATGTTTAATAAGGCTTAAGGGGAAAAAAGTAAAAAAGCCACTAGATAATTTGCTAATTAAATGAATTATGCTTGCAAAGGTTAAGTATTAGCGATGACAGCTAAAATTTAAATGGAACTTATTGATGACTGCAGGAATGAAATAGAAAGACAGAAAGCTTGCAAGTGTAACAGATAAATAATGATTTCATGTGTCCAGGGCAAGGTGGATCAGACTTTTTCTTTTTTCGCTCCCAAGTATTCTGCAATTCTAAGTGAACCTTCTGCATGTTGGGCATTTTTTGAGTTTGATTTCAATGGCACAGTTTAGATTTCTTTTTAAGATGATAATCAAAGTAATATAGGGAAAATAGTAACTTGAAAACTGAGTGGCTGCAAAACTAATATGCTAACCATACCCATAATAATCTAGAATGTGCCTTCCTTTCCTAGAGCAGGTAATACTTATTAAACAATTGAATGCAATTTTAAAGCAGCCATTCTGTGATTTAATGATGCCTGGGAATTAAAAGATCTACCATTACAGCAATGCAGCTACTGGCTGACAAGAAATGAAGTGTGACCCTGCCAACTATTTGTTTCCAGTGTAAGTAAAGACTGTGCAGGCCCTGATTTGGAGCAGCAAATTGAACAGCTGCAGATTTCTGCAAGTTGGTACTAGAGGTTTATTTTTATTGGTCCATTCTTGATCTTGGATAAAAAATTCCCCAGTTTAGTAAAAGCTAGATTGGGCCTTCTGCTTGCTGCAGTTCATATATATGCCGATGGCTACATGTTAGCTAAAAAGTTGTGCTCTTTGGAGACAATTTCATCTGCAGTTCATTTACTACCTGGTGACTCATGATAGGCAAGTAATGGACAGAACAAATGTATGTAGTATATGGCTACCATATCTTTCCCTTTTCTCTTTCCCTTTTCTCTTTCCTGTATGTCCTTCACGATTTTTCCCATATGCACTTCACAATTTAATCCCAATTGTTTGTGGCATAATTTTAGGATTGTAAGTGACTGCAGTATCACAATGTTCTGCTGTACTCATGAGTCTCTCAACATTCAGTGGTTTTGTCTGGATAAACATGCATAATTTTTTTAAAGTTTCATTTGATCATGGTTCCTCAGTTAAGGCAACTTAATTTTTTCATATGTCTCCAATACAGGACTCAAAGCCACCACTCGGTTCCAATTTAAGATAGAATTTGAGGGCTGAAAGTAGACTGACATAGTAGATTGGACTGGGTGTTGGCCTCCTGCATTGGGTGAATTTCACTGTTTCCTTACTTAGCTAAAATCCCTTTGAACTCCTCGAGAATTTGTTAAGAGTGTAAATTGAGAAGGAAATAACAGTACCGAGGACAGTGGGAAATTAGTTCAGTGAAAGATTTACTCAATAACTGGGTAAAGATTTCGGAATTTTGTCCTTTGTCTTGCCCAGAAAAGAGCTTCTGTATGGGAAAAGTATCGACAAAATTACTCACTGAGAACAGTCTTCTCTGGATTACATTGCTCTAAATTGTTCAGCAATTCCCAGAGGGAAGACGTACTCCATTTGAGAAACATTCCCTCCAGAAAACATTCAGGGTTTTTAATTGCATTAAATGAAATACACTGTGGCTGGATTATATTTCGAGACAGCTGATTAATTAATAAATTAGATTGGCTAAAAGGAAATGAAAGTGAATGTGAAAAAAAGCATTACAAACGGGAACTTATCATACAATTAGAACACAATGAAATACATTTACTGTCTTAATTTGCATAAAGTGAGAATGGTGAGTTTTGTCATTAGCCTGAAGTATATGGATTGCTGAAAGTGATAACAAACAGTTCAATACTTGAGTGGAGCTAATTTTAAATGACCACAGCTGAGAAACAGGAGAGTGTCTGGCAGTATGTGAGAACCTCTATACAGAATGTGCCAGTGGACAGCTCAGGCAGAACTCCAGATCATGCTCTTCTGCGAGCAAAGACTTCTTTCTCTTTCAGCTAGGATTACAGGACAAGGCATTTAAATCTCTGAACGTTGTCTTTGAAACTGAATATCTTTCTAAAAATGATCCTGCTTCTCACTGTTCCCCATAGCTTATTGAACCACCTAACATGCTGAGCCCTGAACATTCTGGGGCTTTAGCAGAAAGTGCTGTTTCCAGCTTCCAGTTGTTTTCAACCTGAAACACGTTTCAAGAGTATGGTTTCCAGAGTGGCTGTAGATTGTTGGGGCAGCCAGTGGACCATTAATTTGGGCCAATTTTCTGGGAGTTAGAGCTAGAACTCAAACAGAAATTATTGAGCAGATACAGAAATTCCTCAGTGGGACTTGATGCCTGCTCGGAAGGAAAAAGATAAGACTGAACAGTCCCTGCCAACCTTGACATCTTTGAACCATAGACCCTTTACTGGCTTGCAAATTCTTAGAACTGTGACTTTGCAGGAGAGAAGAGATTTTGTTTCCAACAGTAGGATGGACAGCTGTGTGTTTAGGAGGAGCTCTGGTAACTCTGGTAACTCTGCAGGAGTAACTGGCAACCAAGAGGCAGTGTAGGACCAAATACACAAAACAGTCTGTAAGAAGCTAGAAACCCTAGCTGTTTGGTGTGTTGTTTGTTTTGTTTTTTTTTTTAAAGCTGAACACACAAAGCCAACAAATGAGAGACTTCATATTGGTATCCTTCCTTTAAGCAGTTCTTCTAGAAATCCTGCCTTTATGGCTGTTACAGAATGAAGAAACGACATTTAGTCTTCATAGTAAAGGTAGAACTGTCTCTCAGTCCTTTCCAAACATTATAAAGCTAGCATATAATATGATGCTCCTTAAGAATGATGCTTTGTGTGAAATGCTGAAAATGCCAAGGATTATCAAATTCCACAGAAAGCATCCTATTGAGGAAAAACACTGATATATTCCCAGGAGACCTATTTAAAGAGATTAATATTCCAACTCCTTTCAGACATTCCCAGCAGGAAGTAATAACTTTAGACCTAAGCAGGTGTTAAGATTTTAACTGTGGCAGTGGAAGCTGTTTTAAGGAAACATGCTTATCTGTAAACAGATAAAAGTGAGGACAGGCTGGCTTTGCAGTCTTGGAGCTCTGCAATAAGACATTAAATAAACCAAGATCTTAATTTAAAATAGTGAACCACATCTTGAGCTGGTATAAATTATGTAATTCCTTTTGAGTGAGTGGAATTATCCTGATTAACATCATCTTAAGCTTTGTCTTCCCGTTTCTCAGAGTGAATAGATTTCTTTAAAACCTGTAACAATTCTTTACGTTTTGATAATTGGCCAGATATGAATCTCAGACAATGAATGTGTGTTTATTCAAAATCATGAGTAAAGCTACTAGTGTCAAGAAAGAAAACATAAAACAGGTTCACCAAAGAGAGAAAGAAAAAGTAGATAATTACAATATTTTGTTGTTGTTGATGTTGTCAGTCTTCTTTTCTTGACAGCAGATTGTTGGAATCAGAGACTCTGAAACAGTTACTTTAGATTAATCTTCATTTTAATATCCTCACACAGGGTATTTTGTTCAATGTGGTTGAACATTGCAAATGTGTGGGGTTTTTTTAATCATTTTTGCACATTAATTTTTTTTACTGGAATGCTTTAATTTTACAAGCTGATCCAAACCCGGAAAATCTTTATTGGTAATAGAAATGTTGAAAACTTTGGAACAGTTTCCAGGATGGAAAGAATACCTGTTGTGTTGGATGCCTGGATTAGAAATAATATCAGTTTCACCAGAGTAGCCTCTAAAGATGCTCCACATGAGATTTCAACTCCACAAGCTATAGAAAGGCAGTTGGTAGTAAGACAGGTTGCACTGATGTTACTACTTTGAGGTGGTCTCTCTCCAAGACAGAGCTGGAAGTAGTGCCCTCTCTGAAACGGTTAGGATTGTGTGAACTCACCTCAGCCTTCCGGATATAAAGTCCAAAAGTTTTGCTTCAACTAATGATGAAAACTGGGTTGGATCTAAGCCTGGACTTTGTATTGAAACAATCAGGGGAACCCCTACGTACCCTGTATTCAAAAACTCTGCTGAGGGCATGGTAGTCCTGGATGAGGACAGATAAGAACAACAAAGTGTTTGACTGCTAAAGCTGGAGTCACTAGACCACACCCAGATTGAAAGAATTCCTCACCAAGATTTAGATGAAGACAACAAAAGGTTGGGGAAAGAGGGTTGCATCATCCTCATTTTACGCATGAGAAAGTGAAGGAGAGAGGTGTGTACCTTAGCTTTCAAAAAGTGGTAGCACTTAATCCAGATTTCCAGTCAGAGCCCTGCCCACCAGACCTTTAATTAAGATAGAGTTTTGGCCTGAATTTGAATCATTATTCTCTGATCACATGAGCTATGCAACCATAAAGTTGGTATTTTATCTCTGTCATAGTGAGAATGAAATGATCATCAGAGATCTCAAAACTGGTGGGTTTTTGAAGCATAGAAGGTGTTTCCGTATGTGTGAGCTAGCAGTGAGCAGACAATGCAACTGAATCTTGAGGTTCAGATCAAAATCTCAAACATAGTTCCTATCATGAAACACTGTTTTCCTCTGTTTTGGGAGAGATATTTACTGGAATGGTGAAATGTCAGGAGCATAAAACTCTAAAATCTTGTGTACTGAATAGTTCTCATGACAAATGATGCCTCAGGGTAGAAATGCAAATAGAGAGATGCTTGAAGTACAGTTGCTTGTGGATTAGATATTCAGGACCTGCTTCTCAGCTCCATTACACTGGATTAAGCTGATATGACACACAATTAAAATCAATAGAAGTGTGCAGGCATAGAACTGGTCTGTATGGAGTGGAGAATCAGTGCCTTGCATTCTTAGGAGGGCAGCCGGTTGCTAAGGTAGGTCCACGTGCCATAAAACACTGATGATTTTAAAACAGGTACCCACTGAAGCACCTGCACAGCCTCTTTTGTTTCAGTTGATTTTAATGCAGAATGAGAGTGTTCAGGATACTATGGCAGGAGGCCTGATCTGTGCCTATCTGCAGGCCTTACTTATGCCTGGTTTGTGCTTAAGGGCCTGATACTGCTGTCCCTATGTGCATTCCAAGAAGCATCAGTGCAACAGCTATCATGTTAAAGGGCTGCAGGATCAGCCCACATCTCCGTCATTCTCCGGCTGCTAATTTTTAAAATACGCCGGAGGAAAAATAATGTGACTAATTAATTATGCTTTTTTTCCTTGGAGCTCTTTAAATGTAAGGTCAGATTTCTAATGATGAGAATTTCCATTGAGAATTACTCATGAAAAACCCAACCAAACATTTTTGCTCCACTACAAGAAATTCCTCTTAGAAGAAACATTAGAAACAATTAAAACATTTAAAAAGTTAATAAAGAGCACTCTGAAGTGGGAAAAGGAAAGCCGTGCTCATCTATTGAAGTGTTCAGATGTAACTGTTCTTATAGTGTCTTCAAGGGAGTCTTTTAATATTAATGTAATTGATTGGAATTTTGCATGATTGGAATTGATTGGAATTTTGCACGAGTTCATTCTGGGAAGGTTGTTCATTGAGATTTGTGTCTTTTACTTCCTTTTCTGCATTTTATCCTCTTCCACCCTGAGGATGGATTTTCAAGCTGGGCAGCTCTAGAAGGGGGGAAGCAAAGGGGAAGGGGAAGTGTAAGGGAAAAAATCCAGGCTGCAGGTTGCATTGCTGCTGCAGCAGACCCTCCAGTGGCAAGATTGATTTGCTGCCTGGCCATTTCTTCACTAGAACAATGCCCGTCTGCATTGTTGAGGAGATGCCTTCTTGTCCCCCTCATCCTCCTTGTGGCTGCGCATGCATATGTGTATGTGTAAGTGTGTATGGAGTTTTTACCCCCTTTCCACTCTCTCCTGAAGGGTAATTGGAGGAAGAGGCAGAGAAAGGAACAGCTGGCAGGTTATACAAATGGTTTCAGGGAGGGGTCACCCAGGGGGATGTATATATCCTTGCTCACAAAATGGCAGCCTGCAAAGAGAAATACCAAACCCATTCTGGCAGATGGACTTCTGCTCCCAATTACCAAAGACAGATGCAACTCTAAACAACAAATCCACAAATGCTTGTCGTTAAGGAACTACACTTCAGTCATAATCAAACAAAAAAGTCCTTTAAATGTCTACATCTTCATGTCCCTCATGCAGATGGAACTCCGAATTTCATGTATGTTGCTTTGAACTTCTTAAAAAGCAGTTGCATTTAATGGTGCAAAATGTCACTTCCCCCTACAGCAGGGAGTTTTAACTGGGTTCTTTAAAAATTCATTTGGAACATGGCTTTCCATCTGATTCAGAAGAGGTTATTCTGTAGTACTACAAACTGAAACTATTGCTGAACTTTAACTGTGAAACATCTTAGAGGCAGTCAAGAACTGTCTGTACTATATTTTCATACCCCTGGGTCTAACTGTGGTGTCAGGGGAGTGATTTATGGCTCAAATAGGTAAGGCTTTTGGCTCTAGGCACGTTGAATGCACATTGCATGTGCAGTCATACCAGACTTCTTTGTGTATCCATCAGCTCTTTCTTGTAATCGGACTCAGTAAGAGCAGTCCTACCTGTTCACAGCTAATCACATCTTAAACTTACAGTTAAACTGTGTAGCAGTCATCTCCTTATAATATGAAAACAGTATTTCTTTCACTTATTGCTAATGCTGGCACCTGTGTTTCAGTCTGCTGTGTGGTTCGGATCCCTTTGTTACTGTTTTTTTCTTTTTAACCGAAGTTGACATTTTCCCACTCATTCAGTAGCTACCAGGAGATTTGTAATCACAGCCAAGAGAGCCAGTGGCTGTGCCAGACTACATGGGAAACTCAAAACGGAGTTGGTTTAAGGAAGTTCTCATTTATTGCCTCAAGGAAAGCATTCATTTTGCAAGGGAAAATATCTGTCTTTGATCCTATATTTGGAAAGCCTCAGATTAGGTCTGAAATTTGGAGAAAGGGTGTTTTTTTATTTGAAGTGAATTACATATTCTGTGTACTGACTGACGCAAAAAGAAATGGAAATGGTCCCAAGTACACCCAAGTCACTGTGGCCATCATCTAGAAGTTTCTGTGACTGGTGTCTCAGGTGTGGATTGCAGACCGGCCTGCTAGGCAAGGAGAATGAGAATGAAGCAGCATAAACCAACTACAGTGTCTTTTTCTGATGAGGACATTGCATTTTTGGGCAGGAGCCTTTCGAACAACTTCAACTACCAATCCTGGAACAAAGTGTTCACACAGAAGTGAGAGTTCCTCTAAGATCCTCTTAAAAATTCTTCCTTTGTCTTTCACATCATTTTGCTTCTTCCTTGTTCTCGGTGGTACAATATCTGTTTTGTAGCTCCCTGACTCATCCCCAAGTTTTTCAGATTGTTCCAGTTGCTCTGAAGGCTGCTTGGACCAAGGCTCACTTTTGTGTGCTAGACCCAAGGTGTCCTCCTTGACTAGCCCCTCAAGAGCTGGGGATTAATTCGTATCCTCAGTCAAGTGAGCAAACAGTTGTGGAAACAGTGGCGGTATTTAGCTGTTAAATACAAGTCACTGGAATATTCTGCCTATTTGGAAACAGTCTTGGTCACCACATGAGAATGCGATGACAGAAATTATATGTGAGCCTCCTTGGTTTGACAACATACAGAGCATGTGTTGTGTGCTGCTGAATTCCACAGGCCAAATGCAATTTTTTGTTCAGAGATCAAAATCTAGGTGGCCACCAATTTTTCTCTAGTAGGATAAAGGGAGGGAAGCCAGAAGAGTAAATAATCACGGTACTTACCATTGATACTGCAGTTCCTTTCATCTTCGAAGTGTTTTGTAAGCATTAAGTAATTAAACAGATTCTGAACAGATCCTGGAAAGGCAGTGAGACAGCCAAGTATGGTGGGCATTTGAGCCACACGGCAGTGACGAAGTCTGCAGCTACTGGGATTAGTGCTGGGAGGTGTGCAGGGTGGAGGGGAACGGCCCCAGGACCTGTCTTGCACTGGGAGGAATCTCGTGAATGATACAGTGTGTGCGAGGGGGCAGGGGAGAGACTGATGGACTGGACAGGACAGGGGGAATGTCATGACTGATGTGAACAGCTGTTCATCTCTAAGACCCTCTTAGAGGCCATCAAGAAATCCTTGCATTTTCTAAATGCAGTGATCAAAAAAAGTACCTGCAAGAGATGCAAGCATCCTGAGCAAGGAACAAGACCTGCGTATATCTATGAACCTAAAAGGTGAAAGATACTGCATGTGCTACCATACATGCCCAGAAGTCTTGTCTGCCTCTCTCCCCAGGACATATAGCCATAGTCTAATCTCTCCATAAAAAGACCCATCTGTCCAGGCTATTCAAGTGACATTTACACTTCAATGGCCTGTGATCATCACTGTTCAGTGGCTTCCTCTATATTATGAAGAAAGAGGGACAAGATTAGTTTTTCTGCATTCATTTCCAATTGCCTAGTGTGAAGCGATTTTAAGGCCTGTGGAACATGAGGCAGCATTTCACAGAAATGTCTTCTTTCTCTTAGATGACATCATGATTACATCCCTGCTACCAAAAGAGAAAAGAAGGGATTTCTAATCTTGCAATTTCTGATATCCTGCAGACCAAAAAGCATTTGACCTCTCTTTGAACTCAGGTCACTGTTACTAAGGGGACTGCCCTTGTGTCAGGAAACTTAAGTTCTGCCTTTTGCCTTGGAATTTGCACTGGAAGTATCTGAATATTGTTCAGATTACCTGCCTCTTCAACCACTACACAGATGCCTTTAGCTGGTTGTTGACAATTAAGATAGAAAGGAAATCATCTCAATCTTTTATCATCACAGCATTAACTAATCTGTAGGTTTTATATTTAAAACAAAGGACTAATTTCTTAGCAAGTCTGTTGAAATAAATAAGCATTAAATTCTTCAGGCATAAGTATAACCAAAACCTAAAATTAAGGGAAAAAAGTAAAGTTACAAATTAAAAGTGAAGCTTTTTTTTTTTTAAATCTGTGTTGCAATGTAAGTAAAAATTAGCAATAATCACAATAGCCCCAAGATGTCTAAATATATTTACATTTTAACCTTTTCACACTATGGCTGTAATGTAACAACATGTGACTTTTAATTACTAGTGACATATAAGCTGCCTTGAGGAAAAGTATCATGTAAACAAAACATTGTTTGTTAGCTTTATTCTGGCACATGTGCTGTTCATTAACAAATTAAGTTAAAACTTTATTCTAACTAATTCCATCTTTAATTCCTGGGAGCAATAATACTGACAATTAATGTTACATTTTGCAGTTTGCACTTGTCTCTGTGGCCTGGTCTACACATAAATAGTACTGGTTGAAATAAATTGGTTTCTAAATCAATTTAATAAAATAATTGCAACCCCCTTGTGCGGACATTCTTAAAACTGAATTAAGCTAACATGATAGTAGCCATTCTTAAACCAATTTACGTGTCCTCGCTTGGGAGCTGCTCCAATTTAAATAAATTGATGTAGAAACCGATTTAGTTAAATCGGTGTAATTTCTGTGTGTGTGGACCAGACCTTAGATTCATCACAAATTACTCAAAAGTATCAGTTTATGCAATCAGAATGCATTATAGAATGTTCATGGTTGTGAGAATAAACCAGAATCAGAGGCAAGAAGTACGAGTGAGAAGATAAAGAGTTCACTTGCAGGTGTAAATTTGTGTGTCAGTGGAGCTGCACTGATTTATTCAGGTTGAGGACCTAGCAAGGTGCCCTGGAAAGCACCAAGTATCGTTAAATGGTGACAGTGTGATTCTGTTCTCTGATAGTATGTCTGACTTTGTGTGAATCAGATCTTGTACCCTTAGTTTGTCATGGCTACAGATGTGTCTGTCCTGTCTGAGGATGCAAAGGACAACTACAAGAGATCTGTTTCTTGTGCTTGATTTTTGAGGTGCTTAAGCCAAAATATCCTGAAGGGGAAGTGAGTCCTTAGATCTTCAGAAATTCAGGATTCAAATAAAATCTCATTATGCAAGCAGTCTGGCAGCAATGTTTTACATCAGCAACCAAGGCAGAGCAGGGTCGGACATCTGTTGTTGGGTAGCCATCACTCAAAAGTAGAAATTATATCATGGACCATGAAAGCCTCTGTTCCAAGCCTAAATATGATAGGAAGATTAATACCTTGCCAGACATTTCATGCCATTCTCTCTGTTGTTTGTAGATTGAGAGATGTATGGATCCATGTTTTCTTTGAAAAGAAAAAATGTGAATCTACATGCTAGTAGTCTGCAATAGAAGCCAGGAATATTTTCCTCATAAAAAATTATATAATTAGTGCAATAGAAGTAGTAACTTATTTCTGTCACTTAGGAAAACAATTGAAAAATAACTGTGATTTTTACTGATATAATCAGGGAACATGCGTTTAGTTCTACCACAAATGGACTTGACTGTACTAGGATGATCAGTATTTATGAGAACAGTCATTCAGACCAAGGGAAGTTCTCAATGGCAATCAGGAATTTTTTTATTTAAAAAAGAGCATACTGATCTGAAATAGTGTATTTGTTAGACTTGTATTTGCTAAAGCCATTGTCCTTTGAGAATATGTAGAAAATTCTACCTGTCGTTGATACTTTAGTTGAGCTCTACCCCACTTTCAGTATGTTAGGTCCTTGGTTTATTGTGATACTTGGCTTACTGTGGACAAAACCCCCACAGTTTTGCAGCACAGCTTTGAGGCCAGTGCAATATGGTCCTGATGGGCTTACCTACAGGTAGGAATCTTTAAGAAATGAGCTATGACTTGCTCTCCTGTTACTACTCATTGGAGACCACAGAAGTCAAGGGTATGACTCCTAATTTCCTACGGTGGTCCTAACAACACAACTAACAGTTAAGTACTGCTCCTTTTTACATTAGAAACAAAAAACCAAAGAGGTACTGAGAGCTGCCGGCAACATTATGCTCTTTGGCAGGAGAATTTGGAGATATATAGACCCTGTTACGAGTTTGTCCTCAAAAGCATCTCGTCATCACAATTTTTTTTCCATGAAGGTAAAGTGATTCTTTCATGAAAAGGGTGGGCCATTAATAAGTTTATTATCTTTCAGATCTTGCAGAGGTTTACTTTTGTCTCTTAATTGAAACAGGGTTCTTTCTTCTCTAGCAGGAAGAAAGTCTTTCTTTTTAAGAAAGAACTAATTTAGCATAAAATGTATTTAGTGTCAGGGCTTAATAGAATGAGTAAATCATCATCTAATACAATAATATAGGCTAGTTAGAAAAAATGTCAGAACATGAAGTAAGCATTGGTATAGTGAAATCCCAGCAGAGCACATCTAACATGAAAAGCTGACTAATAAAATTCCTAGTTTGGCTAATAATTTTTCAAAGCATTAATACTGCAGCTAGTGTGTGGAGTCTTCCGCCTTTAGCACCATGAATTATTGTGACTCTGAAAACACATTGTAAATAAGTTATAAATGTGTGTTCACAAGGATCTTTATGTTTCCTTTCATTACAATGAAAAACTTCACATAATTAAGAACCTGACTTCTACTGCCAAGGAGAAGTAATGGTTAAAGGTGGATATGAAAAACGATGCTGAGTGTGTAAACATGGAAACATACTTTGAGATAAATCTTACTTCCAAATCTATCCCTGTCAGCTACCATCTGAATTCATATTGCACAGAGAGGGTATATAGAATGCTGCATCCATCTCCCTGAAAAGCAGGGACTATAATGTACAAGCAAACCCAAACCTCATTAGCTATTATAATTTCTTCTGAAGGTAGGTAGTTTTCAGTGTCTTAGTAAAGTGCATTAACTGTCAGGCTTTTTAAATGCCTCATAATAAAAGTGCCAGCTGCCGACAAACTAGCTGTCTCTCCTCCCCCTCCCACTGCATGCTGGTTTTATGGTTGCTAACGCAATTTTTATTAGATATTCCGATTTAACTAGCAGGAATTTAAGTGTGTAAGTTTTGAAAATCTGACTATGAGAGACAAAGAAGGCTGTGTGCTCTGCTATGTCTTTCATTAGGAACGTGAAGGAGTGAGTGTAGCCATGGAGGCTCTCACAGGCATTCAGGGCAATGTAGCTACACTTCTTATCTAGCAAGGAGCAAGCAGGAAAAACATCTTTAAAATTACATAAGATGTTTTACCTATTTATTTATTTATTTATTTATTTATTACATGACTGTGTGAGTACTATTCCAGCCATAATTTTGAACATCTAAAGTAAAAGATCTTACACTGGAATTGCTTTGTTTACAGCTATTAAAGGCAATAGATTTACATGACCTTATATAAGCTGAAGAAAACACTCTCCTTTTCCAAGCTCGTTTGTGTTTCCAGTGATGTTAATAGGACCTGTGTTGTTATGCATGCAAATGAGAACAGGACTGTTGTAATTCACACACTTGTATATCTAACTCAAGTCCAAAGTCAGCTCTGATTTGGAATGTCTAGAAGAGGCATTTGAGTGAATTTAATTTGCTTTCTTCTGATCCTTTCTTTAGTTAAGATGCACTGGTACATTGGCAGAATTTACCCCAGCTGAGATTTAAAGGCTTTTGTTATTCCCAAATCAGAATGGATGATTAAAACAGTCTTGTGAAGTGCCCTCGGTTTGGTAATGTTTTTCATTGGATGTGGGTTTTCCAGATCCATTTTCTATAGTGTATTTCTTAGAAATTAACTTCTCAGCAGAGTCTTGTCTCAGTTCCTGCCCGTGTCACCAGATCTTGCTACTAGGATGGAAAGGACATCTATGGCTACACAGTGCCAAGTATCCTTAGTTCTGCTTGATCTCAGTAGCTATTCAGGACAGATTTAGGAGTGTCTAGGAAATACACCTCACCCTATAGATTATCTCTGTTGATAATCGTAAACCTAGTACTCTGTCTCCTATATAAAAGTAATAATCACAATAATATCTGGGTAGTTTGTAAAGGATGAGGTGCGATGCAGTTTATCAGTGTTTGAGAAATTCTTTGGGATCCCACGAAGCAATTGGCTTCATTAGGACTCAGTTTATTACTGGCACTTTATTGTGGCTGGTGCTTCTGCTTCCTCCTGAAAAAGGTTATAACTAGATAAATGGTTTTCAGCGTGACCTGAGGGGTCTGGGAGAGGTAACAAAAGGCTCAGAAGGTCTGAGGAAGCCAATCATATTATTGCTATGCTTAAATCTATTGTCTTGATATTAACACACACACACAGGAAAATTTTAGGAGTGCACAAATAGGAAAAGCTCTGTTCCTTTGCATTAAGGTTTTAAGACCATGTAGTGGTATTACAAGCATTGTTAGTTAAACTGGCACTTTTATACAAACGGCTTCTTTACTCCTCTCTGTCTGTGATCTAAGACGTCTTAAACCCCTTGTAAAGGAGTGTTACATTGCACTTCAAGCCTCTTTTCCTTAACAGAACAAAGTCCATGAGAATTCAGTCCAAAGCAGCCAGGCATGAGTTTCGGGAGCTGCCTGTGAACCAGGTGGCTCAGTCTTCGGGGAGAGTTCTTTAGGATGAGAGAGAGGAATTTTCTGAGCCAATCTAAGTGGCACCTGGATAAGCAATAGACTTTGCAACAGACTTTACTACACAGAGCCCTGCTGCTTTACTGCCATCCTTATTGCCTCCAGTCATGTCCCACTGGGTTTCTGTGTGCCTGGGCCCTCGGCACAGTCAGAACAAAGAGTGATCTGAACTGGGAAAGGAAGGGAGGAAGAGGAATATATCAGAGGAAGACAATGCAGTGTAAATGTTGAACAGTGTCATCCATGTGACTCCAAAATAACAACTGGTGAGCAACAGAAAAAAATCCACCTAGCATAATAGGCAATCAAAGTGCCGGTGAAAATCAAGCTCATTTGGAAGATGATTTGTTAGTGTTATTTGTGAAGAATGATCCGAAACTGCTGTGTACTTTTTTCTTTGCGTTCTTTGTGCTGCTTTTGTTTGCATGAGCTGGAATATGTTATATTATACGTCTGTGATAATGTTAGATCTCACAGGCAGAGGAAATAAATGAGATATGGGACAGGAGGGACACCAGTAGATTTTATTATTATTATTGGTTAGAAAATAAGAAAGATGGAATTTGAACATATTCAGTATTTTTAATCAAGATTTTTGAGGCGTAAATTTTCTCCCTCTGTTATTCCGTTACAGATGGGAATAGTAAAGTGGTTTAAACCTTGAAAGCATGTGTAAGTAATCTTGAAGTAAAAGTCACTACAGGATATTGCTTTTAGAAAACAAACCCAGTAAAACCAGGAAATCAAGGTCAACCCAAATAATACCTAAAGCTTTATTTAATTATGGAGATGTGCAATTAAAGCAAGCCAAAACAATCTTACCTTATCCCTCCCATGTTGTCATTCAGAAATTATATATTAAAGGATGTGTAAAAACAAATGAAATTACACAGTGTCTGACATTTGTCCCCAGTTTTTCCTCCTCCTCCGATATTCACCAGAGATCAGTTTTACAGTCTTCTGGACTGAGCTTTCTGTCTCGAGTTGTTGATTACAAGACAAGTTTGTAAAACCAGCCACTCGCTATCATCCTTGGTTAGTCTAAGGATGAGGCCTCAGGATTGACGTGTATAAAGCTGCTTCAGTGATTGAATGTGCAGTTCCAGTATTCGAAATCACTTCAGTGGGGTCAGGAAAGGGAAATAGAAATGTTTTGATCCAGTGTCTCCTGTTCCCAGAGGTGACTGGTTCACCTCGAGTGCTACAGGTGGAGGGTGGAAGTGGCAGCGTTGTTCCCACCAGCCAATTCATCACATGAGATGAAAGTTCCCTCCCTGTTAGAGCAGGCCTGTTATGAAGGGGATCTCTTGTTGATGACAGAGGATTTGTTCAGTTCCTTTCCACAGAATCTCTTTATTTTCTTCTTTGAAGGATGATCTCATTGTAACATGTCCTCTCAAAGCTGACTTTGATCAGTGCTGTGTACAGTCAGGTTCATGAATGTAGGCTGAGAATCTGTTACACCTGCCACTCAGTGCAGTGTTCTGACCTTAATCATTTTGGCACTCCAAATGCACAACCTAGCATCTACAATTAAACTTTTTTTCTCTTGGCAGGCTGTACTGTACTCATCTGAACTGTAATTTTCTGCTCCTCCTCTTCCCTACTGTAGAGTCCTTTTAGCTTTATAGATTTAAAACTAGTCATGGTGTAGCTTATTTCGAAGGGATGCTGAGTTGCAATGAAAGGAGCTTGCCAAGGTAAAAAAGAGCAATATGACCTGGGCTGTTTGTTTTAGGAATAGCATTAACAATTCACTAAGATAAATTCAGCCATGGACTGACTGTGTAATAACATTAATATTCCCCCTGCAGTTATACTTTATTGATTTGTACCGGAATTATATTGCCTTTCCCTTACTGCATTTTCGTAGTTGGATTGATACCATAAGGCTATATTGTCACAAATTCAAAATTACCTTTTGCTTTCTCTTCCACATCACTTCATTGTCTGTTGGGTTTGGCAGTACCTAAAAGGTGGTATGTGTGTCTCCTGGGTGGTACGCAGACCACATCAGCGAAGTCTGGCAAAGAGCAGGGAGCTCAAACACAGGGAATTTGAAGCCCTGATTCAACGGCCATAGCTGTCCCTGCTGCTGCTTGTCTGAGGCCCTCTGGCCCTGGCCCACGTGATACAACTTCTGCCAGAGATGGTTTTTGCCGCGGGAGGATCTGTCTGGTTATGCCTGGGTCAGTTATCTTTGCTCCTTGACTTCGTTCTTCCTGGCATATGTTGTATTTATTTTTGTGGCACTCTAGTGCCTGTGTTTAATCCAAATTTGTCAGTGATCTCCACCTTTATTCCTCCACTGCTTGCTTCAGCTCACGTTCTTTGTGGTGTGATCAGGAAATCTCAGTGTTTTCTGATGTCTGCCTATGTTAAGCCCACATTAGCTTTCAGTTGTCCCCCATTACTAGAAAGCCCCAAATTTAAAATTAAAATGTACTATCATCCTACTCAGACCTACTGTTATCCTCCTTTTTCATTATTCTAGTTTATTAACATTTGAAGGCCTGAGAAGAATGCAGCCAGACAATAGAGGACCTTGTAATGTGATGACTCAGATGCAGACACAGCAGGCAGAGCTTCAGAAGATTAGAAATGGTAATACTTGTAATTAGAAATTCTGCAGTCAAGTAATGTTAGTTAGGAACTCGCAAGCAGAATTTAAGTACTCAGATTAATCTATATGGTGTGAAAATAATTATGTCAAGCCAAGTGTTTCACCATCAGGCTATCTCTGGGATCAGTCCCTTGGATCGATCTTCATTTTGAATTCTAGTGATGCAGACACAGAGTGCAAGGCATTAGTGAGTAGGGTGTGCCATTAAATACAGTGTGTAACTGTTCTCTCCCACAACTGTAAGGGAAACAGAACTTCCCAATTCTGGGTTTATGGAGGTGCATTTACATACTCAGCCCATCCTTGTAAACTGTGCTCAAAATGCTGCAGCACTGAAAAGCACTGAGCTGGGCAAAGTTTTCAGTAGGTACAGATGAATACCCATTTTTTTGCTAGCTGATTGGTAAATACCATTTCCATTAGACAAATATGTCTTAATTTTCTCCAGTGTTGAGCACATATATTTCCTATCTGTGTCTCCAGGAGAGTTGTGGGCACTGAACACCTTGCTTACAATCTTCCTCTCAGGGAATTTGTCATCGTATAAAGCAGTAAACATTGATTTTGTAAGGATCACAAAAGCATTCACCTTTTAACTAGCACTGGAGATATACAGGTGTGGGCAGAATAATTAATACTTCCAATTTTTTTCCCTGATGTGGTTCTCCTTCAGCTCTTGGATGTTACTTAGCAAGTCAGGGTTCCCCATGCCTGGGTATGGCCTGTTCTCTGTTGTTGTTGTTTGTTTGTTTTTAAATTTTGTTTTGTTTAGATTTTTCTTCTTGACTTGTACCTGCAGTTTGTGTTTTTAGGAGCGTGACTTTGCTCCTCAACATGTGCATCCTGCACGTGTTTCTCAGGCTAGTTTTCTGAGGTCCAGCTTTTACTCTGGCTTTCTTTTTTCCTGGGAAGATTATAGACAACCCTCGAACAAACCCCTTCAGTCACTCCCCTGCAGATACCATATGGCCCAGTTGATTTTCTAAGTCCTCAGCCACCCCACCACCTTAAATGAAACCACTTGAGGTGGAGCCATCAAGATATATCAGCCATTTCTTGTCCGCAGGCTGAAGATGCATGAAAAAGTGTTGTCAGCACAGGACTGGCTCTGTATACACTGAGACACCCTGTGACACAGCAATCCCATGACATATACCAGAGCTCCACATAGGCAGCCTCCTGCATCGTCATGCACAGCAAATGCTTCTGTATGTTTTAGCATTTAGAAATCAGGGGCTTCTTAAGTTACAGCAATTAAAAAGGCTGTTGCGCAAGATCACTTCAAAAAACTGTCTTTTCTAGAACACGGGAAACTACGAGTATCAGTTCAGAAGCTGAGGTGGAAAAGGTGGTGGATTTCTTTTAATGAGCATTAAAAAGCGTCAGTCATTTAAATGCAACTGTAGAATGAGTCTTTCAGTGGCTACATTAAACAAATGTCTGTGGGGGAATGTCTAGATATACTGGAGTGCATTGAGCCTCCCTCAGAGCAGGGGTGCAGAAATAACTGCCTAAGGTCTCTGGGACCAAACATTTTCTGTGTTTCTCTTTCTTTATTTGCATAAATAATATATCTCGATCTGAAAACTGTACTGGAATATACCCAGAATACCAGGTTGTATCCTTCTTTCACTTCCACTGTAGATCATTATATTTTAATACTGTAATTGACATAATTAGAAATATCGATTCGATTTCAAATGAAGCAATTTAACTGTAAATGTGCCAAGAGGCCAAAAAATAATCAATCTACTGTTGCTTTTCTTGCGTGAATGGATCTTGATCCAGAGTCAGCAGGGTCTTCTTTCAGTCTTTTGTTTGGATCAGTTGCCACTGATTTAGTATTGCCCCCAAGTCATGTATTTTTTGTATTCCTTGGTGTCAAAGAGTTGATAAAAGGTATAAAATGAGAGTGTTAAAATAATCTCTGATAGTATCATTAGAGGGACACAGCACACTTAAAATGTGAAACACTATTCAGTTTTAGTGCATGCTTCTCCAGTGGGAGGTCGTATGATAAAATTTAAAATAGTATGAGTATAATCTGGGTCCTGGAGAGCGGAGTAGAATGACATTCTGCATGAGAAGAGAAAATTAGAAGTTATGCTCCTAGTTGTCTAAATAAGGCAGAAAAGTGAAGTATTTATCTTGCATCATTTGCAAAAAAATACTGTGTTTGACTAGATGCACGTGTTTCTGA
Source organism: Pampusana beccarii (assembly GCA_013399365.1). NCBI lineage: Eukaryota > Metazoa > Chordata > Aves > Columbiformes > Columbidae > Pampusana > Pampusana beccarii. The sequence goes on along the minus strand of VWYH01005872.1, from coordinate 7,620 downwards.
AACAAGGGCTATGAAAAAACATGAATAAGGCACAAAGAAAATCTTGTTGCTCTCCAGAGTGGAAGGAACAGATTTGAGTTGTCAATTAAAAGAAAAAAAAATTCTACAAGCAACCTTTTAATTGACATATAGATTACCGAATTCTCTTTTCGTATCTCTAGTGCATCAGTGTGATACTTTTTCTCACAAAGCTTTAGGAAGTTCTTGGATGGCATTGCTATGTAGTACTTGAAAAGAATGTGCTACGCTAAGTCTCCCTGGAGAAAATGCCCAGTCAGTTCATTATGGTGGAGGAAAAATAGTGGAGGTTCTTTCAGTAAAACTAAAACTGTAAAAGTAATCTTTAACTATATTTAGCATAGTAAGATTTTTTTTTCTTGGTGCATTTTAACTAAAGGTCTGGAGCTGGTTTTCAGTTTACTACACAGTTCCAGTAAAACATGCTGTTCTTCCTAAAAATACAGACTCAGAGGAGAACAGAATGTTTAGTACCACTTAGCCAGGAGTTGGCTGTGTTCATAACTCCTGCTACAAATGTATTTCTGCAAAAGCTGTTTGAAGCTGGTTATATAGTTGGATTCGTGGCTCAAGAAAGGTTCAGTGTGGGCTATTAAACAAGCTTGTGCTTTTTCACGAGGTTAGGCTTAAAATAGTGGATGGAGGCTGAAGAAGAAAGGCAAAGAGTGGAGGAGCACTAGAAGGCTTGGTTTGTGTGTCACTGCCATTGTGGCACTGTGTCTTCTTTTGTGATGCTATTGTGTATGAACTTGGCATTTTTCTTGGCATGACATTTGGAGGCTGCTTTCTCCCCTCCCCTCTCGCTAGTTTTATATAGATATATGGCCAAGGAGAGATTTAAAAGGCCAGAGATAGACTTTGTTATTCTTTAAAATCAATCGCTTTTGTTAAGTTACACTGACAGTAGTATCCAAAGGAAGATTGATAAGTATAATGACATATTGCATTGCCTATTTTTATGCCTGTTGTTTTCCCGGATTGGAATGTTCTTAAAATACAAATACACAGTCCATTTTCAAAACACTGTATAAAATCCGAGTCAGAAATAATGCATACGTTTGGCACTTTAGAAAAGTGGTAGTTTGACAAAAAGTCAAGAGTTTGTTCATCCTCTGTGGGGTTTTTTTGTGATTCTCTGGAGGAAAGATACTACAGAAATATGAAACTATTCTTTCATGAGTCTCGCTAGTTTACTCCACAGATCCAAACATCTTACATCTAGAAGATTAAACTAGGAAAAAAAAATCATTGTATTTGAAGACCAAGTGTTTTGGTTTCTTTCATTATCCTTTTGTATGAATAATATTGATGATGCTTGAATAAGAAAGTAATACCAGAAAATCAGCCAAAGACAAATTAGGGAGATATTTATTGGGGAGCTGGTGCAGTTATTACCTAATTGCTGAAATGATGCTTAACGTGTCAGGCTCTATTGTACAATTGTAAAAAAAAAGACTAAAAAGTACTCACATACAAATTGTTCATATATATTGTTCATATATTTATGTGTAGGTATGTATATATATACATGTATATGCTAAAATCAACCACTTAATTGATGTGTACTAGGATAGGGATTGCTTTTTTATTATTTTGAGTACTTTTTATTCTTCTTTTTTACAAGCAAATTGTATATATATACATGTTCTCATCTATATGTGTGTGTATTTATCTCCTTGATTTCATTAGCTGATGCCTGTTAGAGTATTTCAGCTTGTTTACACTTGTTTTAGTTAGCATGTAAATTTAAATTGCCACAGCTAACAGGAATAGTCACGTGTGTAGACAAGTATTTTGTTTCCAATAGCGATACTATGAGAAATGTAATGCAGTTTTTTTCACACTTTCCCTTGAATTTCTATTCTTTCACTTCCTGAAAGTAATTTTACCTCACAGGTATGTACTGATGTTTCTTTTAGAAATATGTCAAGAGAAAATCCATGTGTTGCATGTGCCTATGTAAGATAAGCACAGCAGATGCTGCTAAGTTGTCACTTCTTAGCATGCCTGTTAATAATTACATTACCTAAAAGCAGGGGAAATTGATAATATTTAATGACTAGGCAACACTGTAGGGATAATAAGCATTTGCTGTTTCATTTTTAACTCCCTATGCATTTTAGTAGTAGTCCAAATTTAATACAAACATATTTATTAACTTTTTAATGGAGTAAAGACTGACCCTGAAGTGTTATAATTTTAACCACCCTGGCGCAGAATAGCAGAGCCCTCTCTAATGGCCTTTGAACAATCACGTATATCAGTCCATGGGAGAATAAAAGCAGATGTAGCTGGTGGAGGTTCCCATCTGATTGCAGTTATTGATGAAATTCTGACTTCAACAGAAGCAGGGCAGGGTCCTATAGCAGGATATAAGACATAGCCAGTGCTTTAATTGATTACAACCTCCCAGTTCAGCACAAGTCAAACATTTCAGTCTTCCCTGAGCTTGATTTAATTTGTTTAAATGTCGTGTGCAGAAATGGTGGGGGCTGTTGGCTTCTTGACAATCTCGTTGGCATTTGATCAAAGTTAAATGTTGCTTGCACTCACCGGGAAAAAAAATGGGGAAAAAATGGAGTATTCAAAGGTAGAGCTCATGCAGGAAATGGTACCATTTACTGGGTAGTTATGAAAGTCCCCCCCACCTCCACTGTGTCACTTAACCCCAATTTAGATGAGGAAGAGATTTGACACCTGCCAGCTCTATAGTACTGAAAGGACATTCTGTTTATTTCTACTCAGAAGACTGCGTGGACAGCCCACTATGTTTTTTACTTCAGTTTCTTTCAGAAACAGAAGAAATGCCAATCGAATAAGAGAGAAAACAGTGACCCTGGTCAGCCTGCAGAAGATGCAGGATTGGCTTCAAAACTCTTGCCACCTTACAATTACTTTCACACACTTAATTCAGACAGCACATGTTTGGAGAATGGTTCTCTCTCCTGCCAGACTCTTTTACTGGGTTTTTGTTTGGTTTTTGGTTTTGGTGTGTGTTTGTTTTGTTTTGTTTTGTTTTATTTTCAGTTCTGCTTGCTGAGGTTAGGCTGAAAGCGGCACAGTAACCAACGAGATAAAATATAGGTAACCCAGCATTTGAGTGAAAGAGAAAGATTTTTCGAAAGGAGTTAAATTAATTAGAAAACAAAGGCCTTCCTTAAAATAAAATAAGTAAATGATTTTTTTTTCCTGATTGACCATAAAGAGAAAGAAGCCTTTCTGAAAATTGCAGCTGTTGTTCCATTGACTCCTAAAATATTTTTGATTTTTCTTTTTCATCATCAGCAAGGACTAAACTCTTCCTCATGTATATTTTAAATACCCACATTTTAATCCTTACAAAATGATTTGGAGTAATTTGCACCATGAAGTCCCATACTTACAAGCTCTCACAGATTCAAAATCAGGTTTGCATTTGAAACAAATGGTAGTTTAAACTTTATAAGTTAAAAACTATCCTGCTTTGTGCAAATCAAGTTGAGTTCTTCTCCATTACATATCATCTACAAAATCAAGTTACTATTATAAGAACATATAATGATTGCACTGAGTCAGACTGGACATCCATCTAGGTCGGCACCCTGTCTGCATTAGTGGCCAGAAGTGAATGTGTAGGGACAAAGAGAACAGCAAGACAAGTATATGGGAAACTTGCTCAGAGACTCCCCGACCTGTAGCAATGTACTTGACCAAACAAGGATTTTATAACAGCCTCATGGACTATCCACCGAGCCTTGCTGATTAGGCCCTGGTCTAAGGACATGATGTAAACAGCAAAGTTGCTTGAAAAAGCATAATAGCAGGAACCAGCAAGAAGCAGTTAACTGCAAGAATGTAAACAGTTACTATATATGGGGACGTGTGATGTAGCAGCAAGAGCCAATTAGTAATGTAGATATGTGTGTGAACAGCTGATGGACAGACTGTCTATCCTATCAATTAACAGTGTGCTATGTAGACAGAAATAGATGTGTATATAAACCCTTGGCTGATGTAATAAAGCGTCTTCAACTTTGATAGTATTGGTCTGTCGTGAAGTCCATTATTTTGCTCCCACACCGACCATCAACTATTTCATCGCAGGTTTCCTGAGCCAAACGTAGTTCCCGTGTATTTAGACACCCTCAGTGGCGTTCTTTACCATGAACGTGTCTAGTTTTCTCCTGACCCCATGTGGGCTTTCAGCACCCACAGTGTCCTTCCAAAAGGCTCTTCCATTTTGAACCTGACTTCCACAGGCTTCAGTTGATGGCCCATTGTTGTTACTGGATGAGACATAAGCAATGAATCTCCACCTGCTTTCTCTGAGCCACTCAAGATTTAGGAAACCTCTATCATATTCTCCTGTGTCAGCTCCATGCAAAACTGAAGAATCAGAATTCTCATCATTTCTTGTATAAAAGGTATTCTTTACCTTTGGTCATTATATGAAGCTATTTCAGTACCTTATTGACCTCTGAAGCTTTTCTGGTCTAAGAGGAACCTTTTGCAATGGTAGGATCAGAATAATATTAAGGGTGCAGAATGTCAGGACTTGCTTCTCTAATCTATAATCTCCTTCATTTGTGTTTGGCTTTCATATAGAGAATGAAATTGATTACAGCAGAACCTTCCCTTTAATTGTTTTTCTAATTCAGAAAGAAAAGCCCCACCAGCTAGGAAATGTGGAGAACTTTAGAATAAAAAATGCAGGACTTGGAGGAAGGGAGAGGGATTCAAGCTTCCCTAGGAAGAAGAGGGAGGAGGGCACGGTAGAAGTTGAAAAAGTGAAAAGCAGAGACTGTAGATGGCTTATTGTTGCATACTATAAATATAATTTTCCTCTTTCCTCCTTGCAAAACTTGCATTTGGAATAGAAATGGTCTGCAAGTTTTTCTTGAGTTTCTTCTTTTAAATTTGTCTTTCACCTTTTTTTTTTTTTTTTTTAAATCTAGATAGTCATAAACTGGGATCTGTAGTTCTTCTCCTGGTATGCAACTTTAACAACCAGATGAAGTGCCTGTTAGGTAATACAAAATTTAGAAAGTTAGAATCTGAATAGTTTGTTAAAAGAAAAAAACTGAAAAAAATCTCATCAAGCTCAAATTGTTAATACATGCCAAGATGGCCTCAGTGAAAAAAGGAGGCAGTCAAATGAAAAAAGCTCTTCAGATGTGCACAGGCATGAAACATGGGCATATCAGGATTCTCTGGAATATCTGTTGAAACATAGCTCCCTCAAGCAAAGCCATGGCTCTGTGCTTTGAAAGATAACCATATAGCCAAATCTCCTATTAAATGGATAAACCCTCAAAGATAAAGACGCACCTCTACGTTGGTCTTGCTGAGCTTATTATTTTCCAGTTCCACTCTATGTCCTCATTTGACATATTTAGTCATGTGAGATGCTCCCCCTGATGTCTGGCCTTCCTTGCCAAGTTTTCAGAATTACAACCACAGTTGGAAGCCATATGAATAATCTCTTTTTATGAGCAGCAGATCCACAGATCCAGTCCACAGCAGAGACCGGACTATCTCAACTATCCAGTCTGCTTTAATTTATTTTATGTATACTTATCCAACTTTTTCTAAAAAGCGTTGAGAACGTGTCATCCAAACCAAAAGCAGCATGTGCTATTTATTAACTGATCCAGCATTTCTGATAAAGCCTCAGTCTTATGCACTGAGACTGATCACTCAGCATTGAAGCTGTTCCCTTTAGAATAGTGCTTGGAGGGTTCCCAATAGCAGAAGTGTGGTCACTTTCCCTGATTTTATAGTTCAGGATCTGATGTTATTTTTGATGCATACAAAGATGAGAGGGGAAAAATAAAGCCTCAAGTATTAGTAAACTGGATATAGTAAGTCATTCACTCCTTCGCCCTCATTCCAGCACCCAGATACCTTTCCAAATAGGATATTTTGAGAGGTGTAATCTGATTCACTGTATTCCAGATCCCCAAATCTTATTTGGTGTTCAGACATGGAAGCACTTCAGTCCCAGCAGTTGTGCCCAGTGGCTGAAAGTGATGGCACCCAGAAAAAGACTCCTGCAAGTCTAGTCCTCTGAAAGGGCGACACTGAGTGCTAAAAGCCACCAGTGTACTCACGTAATTTAAGCATATTGATGAATTTAATCTAGAGCCTTTTGAAATGGCTATAGTGAGGAAAAAAGGGAGAGCTTGAAGATCATTACAAGTGCACTGTAAGCAGTTAAAATTAACTACTCTTGTAAAAAAGAAAAACACACCAAAAAACCCCAAGAGACAGTACAGTGACTTGCAGCTCTCTGAAAGACACTGCTCATATTTCTTATGTGATTTGCATTTGTGTGTGAAGTATATTGTGAGACAGGACAGTGACTTAAAATAATTCATTAGAGACCAATCATTAAAACAGACCTACATTGATGCAGTCAACGGCACTTATTAAAAGTGCATTTGTATATGCTTGTGCTAGCAATGGGCTGTAGTAGTGAGTTCTTCTGATAGCTGAAAATAAAAGACCAGTAACAAACCAAATACTTGGTTTGTCGTTACAAGTTCCCTGTTGTGGATGTTAGCTAAGGGGATCTCACTGTTGTCAGGGAGAGGAGTTTTTAGTGTTTTGCATTCTTTCTGAGCTTTGCTGCAGTTAGCAAAACTCTGTTAAAGCATGAAATCTGGCAATATTATATCCGTAAACAAAAGGTCATTACTGCCTACATTTCCTTTTATTGTTGCAGTTTTGTCCAACCAACCAACAAGTAAACATATCTCTGTTACTCTGAGTTGCTGGTTAAAACAAACATTGCAATGCTGTATGGGTGTCTTAGAGCAAAGAAGTGATTCAAACTGAGGGATTTTTTTTTTTAATCACATATCATTATTACTTCTCAACAGCACTAACAGGTAATTCTGTGTATTAAGCACTATAAGAAAACTTGGGCCCAGAGTCACAAAAGCACTTAGGACTTAGGAATTCAAGATCCCCTCTATGTGAATCCAGGACGCAGTGTCCTTGCTGAGCTTTCATAAGCTGACAAACATTGCCAGGCATAGTCTCTAAAACCGTGAGTAGCGTATGAGTGTTGATCCTTAAGGGGTGCAAAATTGGCTTCAGTTTACTTAATACTACACCTGAATATTCACATTTTTAGACCATACGTGGTCCTTAACCCTCATGCATAATCCTTCAAATGTGCATGTGGTTAGTGATGATTGAGAGAAACATTTGTGCTCTGTCACTGCTTACAGTAATTGAAGTCCTGGGCCGTTTTGATATGCAAATGTTAGAACAGAGAAATCTGAAAGCTTGAAGAGCTTGTGACTCACCAAGAATGAGTAAAGACTGAAATACAAGTTTTGAACAGCAGCATAAGGTAAAATGCTGCTGGGAAATTTAGTTTCATTGTCCAATTTGAGTATACAGCATATAAATGAAGCACTGCCAACTATAGCAGAGGTGTTCTGTGCTACACAATACTTTATTTTTAAAGCACTAGCTGTTGGAATAATGTGATTGTATAAATTCTCCACTTTAATTTGTATAAATAATTGCATTTCTTGTGATTATTCCTGAAAGTTTGACAACACCACTTCTACAGAAGTTGATTGGTCACTGGTTGCAGTGACCATCAGATAG
>VWYH01005871.1:0-20079 GCA_013399365.1 Pampusana beccarii | reverse complement strand
ATAAAATTCTCACAATTTTGTAATCTGTTGTGAAGAAAGAACATTTCACAATGTTCATAAGGCTTGTAGATGTTTTGACCAGACATAAGATTTCCTATTGATAGTATTAAATGCTTTGGAATGAAATGTTTTGGGTTTTCCATCTGCAGGCTGTCTGAGATGTCAGCAGCCAATATGACCTGCTCTTTCCCTTTTAGGTCTATAAATAAAAGGCAGCTTGTTTAACTGATCTTGCAGCAGAGAGCAGAGGTGTGTATTAATGAGCTTTCTCTAATGGCACACTGGACCTATTTAGCACTACAACTGTGAAGGCTTCTCTTTTGCAGTCATAACTCATTTTCTAAGAAAATGTCGGTTATTGCTTCACCTTATGGTCTGAGCTGTTTAGTTTATAGTTTATTTCTTCTGATCTGTACCACTGACAGATATTCTAGACATGGCTGTGATTAAATACGCTCATGAAAATGGTAAACATTTGATAATATAAAACCTCTTGGGAATATGCTGTTATTTCTGCACGGCAACATTCTCAGGTGCATTCAAAGTAGAATGAGGAAGCAAAGAAAAAACATTTTAAGCAATTACAGTTATTAGATTAAATTGTTTTGTTAGGAAAATTGTGATGCGTTTAGATCACTGTGAGATAATTTAGTGTTTTCATAAAATATCCCTTTGAAATGCATGATATTGCAAGCAGTTACATTCCAGTGAGATTTTAGTGTAAAATAAAGATAACGTATGTATTTCCATATGGTAGTGAACTAATTCAGTCTTGTAAATTTCTGCAATGTATTTTTTCCTGGCAGAAGCCCTATTATAAAAGCAGCAGTAGTTATAAAATCCAATAATTGCATCATGCTATTTACTGTAATCATGTGGCATTGTTTTGTGTCTGTGCTCAGATGTGTGTAGCATAGCAGGGTCTGAAGTGCACGTTAACAATCTCACATGAAAGACAAAAGTAGTAATTGCAATATAATTATTATTTTTATTGATGAACTTGTTTAAGAGCTCTGTTGACATTCACAGACTTTGAGGATCATGCAGCATTTCTTACAGTTATCCCAGGCATCAAACATCAACAAAATGTTTAAGATTGTAGGATTAAGCAGTGACAGATTGGGGCCAGGTGTCTGGGAGATACTGTAAGTGGCCTTCTCAGTTGATGTTACAATCCTAAAGCCCTTTGGAAATTGAACATTTGTTCTTTGTAGTTGAAGCTGATACACTTCTGGGATTGATGGATCTTCCTGGAGGTTATTTGAGGAGAATGAGCACCTCCTTTATCCAGGAGCAGTTTTATTTGGTGTATATACAAATATAAGTACATTCCAAGTACCAAGGGTAGATGGAAGGGTTAAAAGTGTTGGTGAGCAGATATGAGATCCAAGAATTACCTTACAAAGTCATCCTAACACAGTTTCCTCAGCAANTACCTTTCACCTTCATTCGCCTTTGTACATCACCTTCCCCTCTTCTAATCACTTGCCAGCAAAGGTCTCACCCCCACTCCTTTTCCATTGATTTTCTCCCTATTTAGCCAACCTTACCTATAGTGACCTGGCCTCCTTGAAAATGTGAGTGCTCGAGTCAGAGCATTCTCTTTGCTGGTCTATTCTCCCACCTAATGCAATTAGACTGAATTTCTCACAGCATTGTGATGGTCCCACTATCTGTTATCCAGCTCTATTAAGGTGGATAACATAAATAATACAAATTAGGGATTAATAATGTAAATTAGAAAAGTCCTTAAAGTCCAGGCATATGTGGTGGTGAAGGAACTTTACTGCTGAAGGCATTAGACCTGTGGATAATGTGTTAGTACCAAAAAAAGGCTGTGGACCACAGTAAAAGTATAATAAACCCCTCTTTGAGTGTTGCTGTTCACATTGTAGCTCTGAGCATTCATGGTAGGGCCTGTTCTGTCTTTTCCTGAAGTCCTGATCCAGCAAACTTTTAAACATATGTGTTTTCATATATTTTAAATTAAGTTTGTGTTTACATGTTTTAGGACGTTTGCCATTGGAATTTTTGCTACTGACATCAATGAGAATGGATCTGGACCTTTAATTAGTTTGGATTATTCTGCATACTTTCCTAATTTGCATTAGGCCATAGATATGGAGCTGAAGACTGGTAATCCGTTAGAAAAACATTCTGGGGGTCAAGATCCTGCATTTGTGACAGAATAGCTGAGAAATTATTTCAGTGATCTAACAGGTCTTCCAGGTCTGATAAACCATGGAGACAAAAGGGATCAGGTTGTGCAGTGTCACTGTAGCGATCGTGGTGCCAACAGTGAATACAGTGTCCCAAGGACACATTAACAAGGAAAATTGTGATATAGGGTCCTTCTCGGCTGGGTTTTTTGATGGTTAATTTTTCATAGACTTCAGCATATTTGCACATTTCAGACTGCTTTATTCTGAATCCTTAACAGATTTCTAGTGATGATTAAGAAAGTTTGTTTCTTTTTAATCGCTGGTGGCTTGGTCACTTCCAAAATTCCTCTGCCTCCCTACATCACCTTAAGTATTCAGAGTGGAGTTGTGGCCAGACTTCTGAAGACATAGATTGCATGTCTCCAGGTGACTCTGTGGAGACATCCTGATAGTTGTGATGGGGAAAGGTGGCCATATATACAGATCAGATAGTGGTCTGCACACATAGACCCAAATATGCCATTCAGACAGATTAAGTGTCTGTCCAGGGCAGTGAAATATTTAGGGCAGTAAAAGCTGTAGTGATCCTTTCATGTATGAGTGGTGGGGAAAGGCATAAATTTGCAGTCTGCCAGGAAACCTCTGTGTGGGCGCCCGTGAGCACACTAATGGGTTCAATTTGTAGTGTGCAGAGCTGATCTGCATGCAAAGACACAACACAGCATGTGAAATGGAGTGACTCTTGAGAGTCCAGATCACTTGTTCACTGGTCTGAGCATGATGTGATGGACCTTTTGTCCATGAGCAGTTTAAATTGGGTTTGTTAAGGCACCAGGAGATCAGGTGCTTCCAGTTTACAGCAGCATCCAGGCTCCATCTGCATCTGCTCTCCCTTCGCATCCCTCTGCCTGCAACGTCAGATGCAACCGCTGAGTCAGAAGTTTGTACACATCAATGTCTGTGAGAGGTATGTGTGTAATGTGACAGGGATTGGCAAGACTAATTTCTGTGATGCCATCTGAGGAGCCACAGGTAGTACATGGAAAGCTGCTGAATAAAATCTTGACTCAGCAGAAGGAATTGGTAAAGCACTCACTAATTTTGTGAGGATCAGGATTTCACTGTTTTTATGAGCAAGAATTGTACAAAAAAGTCTGGCTTCCAGAAACAGTGGCTTTAAGATACACGTCTTATTTCAAAGTTGTTGTTAGTGTTGGTATGAAGGTGAATTGGGTTGTGTTTCTTAGAGGAGCCAGGGTTCTAACTGTATAGAGACACTAGATCTGTAGTGCCATGAAGCTGCAATGCAGAGTGGACAAAGTATATAAATATTATCACATGCGAGTATGTGTGTGTATAAGTGCGTGTACACATTCATCAAGTATCTGAGTGCATTTTATGGGTCTGTTGATGCATGAATGTGCATATGCATGTATTTGTGCTCACCTGAGTGAGTTCCCAAAGCACATCCCAGAGACAGAGCCTCTACTGCAGTTGCCTGTTGTCTGTAACACTGAAACTTAGCACTTAGCAATGCAAAAACACCCTTCCCTTGGCCTAGTAGCTGGAAACTTTAATTATTTATTTATTCAGATTTAACTTGAAACAGTGAGTTTTGTTATGAATGCTATGCAGTGTTTTATTACTAAGTTATCTAATTAAACGAGTGCTTAAGTCAGAATTGCTCAGGTTACTGGTTGTATAAATGCTGAGAACAGATCTGAATGATACAGCTAGTAAAGAAAAGGGTGCAGAATAACAGCAGAGTTTCTTTGGATTGATCTTCAAATGGATCAGGTCTTCTCGTAATAGTCCGTGCTCATCTGCTCCAGTGTATAGTATTTCAGACATCTGAAACCAGGTTCTTACTGGCCACAAATAGCTTCTCTTTCTCTGTCTGTAGCAGCTGATTGTTATTGCCCACAGTGGTTCTGGTGCCAATTAACATCTAAGAGAACTCATCAGAACACTTGTTCTTTCTTTAAATTTTACTGTTCTGACACGATGTCTTTAAACATTCAGTACTTAAGACAGAATGTGTGAGATATTTATTACCCTTGTATTATTATAGAGCTACACACCATGTCTTTAGTGACAGATGAAATGAACAGCACAAAATGTTGTGTTTCATCCATAAATTTCAACAGATGTTTGAATGTTGGTTGATTTATTGCATGACCAATTTGGATCTTACACTGTTCTCATTGTGGCTGCACATGGTTTATTTAACAGTACTTTACAACTTTTTTTATGACTTTTTCAGTTTGAAGGGTGCAACAAGGCATTTTCTAGGCTTGAGAACCTTAAGATTCACCTCCGGAGTCACACTGGGGAGAAGCCATACCTTTGTCAGCATCCCGGCTGCCAGAAAGCTTTCAGCAACTCCAGCGACCGGGCGAAGCATCAGCGAACACACCTGGATACCGTAAGCACAAATTCATACTGGAAGTTGCACTGAGTTTTCCAATGGTCCTTCTACACAATCTGTTCTGCAACTGGAGGGTGACTTTTGCTTCTCATGAGGAGTGTTTCAGAAAACTCAGCTATAAAGATCTATACTTTTGTTTTTAATTGTATGTGCTCTGAGAAATGAAAAAGTCTTGATTACAGAAAGGCAAATTCAGCTCTTACTCATGCTGAGGTCAAAATTACTCAGGAATAGGTTACTCAGGAATAAGTTACTCAGCAAACTCTCCCATTGTTCTCGTTCCAGTAAGAGGAGGCAGCAGTAGAATAAGGTACAGTGTGAGTGAAAGCTGAGTCATTGCTGCTGACCTAAATGTGTGTCCTTGTCTTCTTCCTGTCCTGTGTTGCTTCAATAAAGTCTGTTCTGAAGGAATGCGAAAGCAGTTCAAACATCTCAGTGGAAGGTAAAGGCATCTGAGTTCTGACATAGTTTTGTAAAGATAAAAATACGTCTGTCTGGTAAGTATATGAAATTTGTTAAGTACCCACCAGCAGAATTAACTTAAAAACCAAATTATTTTCATATGTACAGTTGGTAGATCCTGGCTCAACTCTACAAGGCTTCTCACTTGTCTTGCAGAGAAGATGGGAGCCTGTCTACTGTCTTAGGTTCTGATAAAATTATATCACCATATTTCAGGCAAAGAAAGTAAGCAGACAACTTTGCAGGCCAGTTAAATCCTCAGCATAAAGCTTGTAAAGAATCACAGGCAGAGTTGTTCCTTTGTCTTTTTCAAATAAGTGAATATATGGTTTAATGTTTAGCCAAGTGTTTATGGGGCAGAACTTTTGAGTTTAATTGATATTTACTTTTTAAGCAGTTACACATTTCAGACAGTGCAGCATTAAGGAATGTCTAATGAACATTATGCCTTGCAAAAACAAACAAGTAAGAGAAGCGAGTCAGTCACATTTTCCAAACCAAAGCACACTTACAATAACAATGTTTTATTTATTTGAAAGTCAACCTCAGATATTTGAATTTATAATTAGTTCTAATATGCATCTCTTTTGAAAGTGGATGTATTAACTTGAGTGCACGGTTTTGAAATTTAACTGCTTGAATCTAATAGATACATTTTTTATTAGCCAAAGTCACAAATAGAATGCCATTTTTTAGTTTTGAAAGAGAATTCAAATATTTACTAAAATAAGCAAAATGCTTATATCTGTGCATTACTGAAGACAAATCTCTTAACTTTCTATTTTCTTTTCTTCTCCCTTTATCTCTGTCTTTATTATCTGAAATGCTCATAAATCAGGAAAAAGGTACAGTAATCATTTTCTACTAACTTTCTTAAATGTATAAAAACATCCTCCGTGCTATTCTGTTACAGATTATTTAAAACTCTTCCTGTAGTCCACAGTAACTAACTTCCACTCACCTGGTTTTATTGAAGTCATGTGGTTTAGCTTAGCATATTGTGTGCTTATATGAATGTGAAAATTAACAGAGCTGCAGGATGGTGCTACTGTAAAGCCTGTACGTTGCGTTAGCTCCATGGAGAAAATAACTGCCTGGAATGTCAAAACAAAGAGCCATGAACCCTTTCAAGGGTAGTCAGATTTTCATCGTTTCCCTAAGTTTAACAATTCTATCACTAATTTGAATGATGTGAATTTGAATGATTTGAAAAATACTCTGCTGTTTTTTCTGCAAAGGGATTTGTTAAAGTTTTCCATAGTTTTTCCTCAGGTGTCAGTTCTCTGTGTTCCAGACACTCTCAATAAATCTGCTTTGCCCTGTAACTTTCTGGGTAGATGCTGCGTTAGCCTGTAAGGTCATGAGTTGGTGAATGATTCTATTATTCCTTCAGAAATTTCCTGCTGGCTGGACAGAGCAGCAATACTTATCCTCTGGAGGTACTTACAAAGAAAAGGGGTTTATACAGACTTCTTATTCCTTATTTAGTGCATTTGGAACTGGTTTTAAAGCTTCTCAATGTAGGTCACTCCATCATTTATCTTCTCCAAAAGGAGAATCTGTAAATCATTTCAGAGATTACTGGTGTATGCTAGTTTGATCAAATCTCTACTAAATCATCTGGAAGTAGATCCTTCCCCTAGGTAGAAACAGAACAAAGGGAATGTATCTGTCCTTGTGGTAAAAAGGGCATGTCATCACTCCTCCAGGAGTAGAGCAACTTGTTTAAAGGACCTCACAGTCACTTCTCCCAAAACCAGTGTGGTTTGAGGTTTGGTTTTGGTTTTCCTTTTTGTGCATCCTGTTTCTGAAACCAAGGAGATTAAAGAATGTGAGACTGAGGTTACGACAAACCAGTTTTCTACCTTTGGGAAGACACCAAAAGGACTTAGAGTCCAAATGAGAAGGGCTACGGTAATGTTAACAGATGAGACAAGAAAACAGAGAAAAAAAGGAATGTCCTGCTTATCTTTAAAACTTTGTGAGCTTTGACATGCAGCTCTATTTTGCTCTCACTTAAGTCAATGGTTACTTAATAACAAGTGCCAGAGTCCCTTTGTTCAACCTGGTAATTGCACATTCGTTTGGAGGTTGTAGTGTAACAGAGAGATAGTGTTTCATCTGCTGGGAGTAGGCATAACTGAGAACTTGGTGAGGCTTTCAGTCATTGGGACTCCAGAATGAGCAGTTAAATTGGAGCATCCTCATTTATTTATGCTTTTATTTTCCTATGAGAAGAGAGGACTGGACCTGCGTGCCCAGACTCAGATGTCTTTCCCAGGAGACAGGGCTCATGCTGTGCCACATAAAGTGTTAAGCTCTGATACATGCCAAAATCAGCTGGAAAGATCTTCCTGACAAAATCATCAACACTGGGTTTTTCCTTCTGTATTGATTTGCTCCGATGTTAATGTTTGATGGAGGTTGTTTGGTTAGGAGTTACAAAAAGAAAATACTGCTGTTGGAACAAGGTATGAAGCAAACCCAATGTACGCTATGCCACAAGTTTTGCTCTGCTGCATATGGAACAGTTGTTGTAAAAACTATGTAAATCAGAACTCAAAACCACATTTTCTATATTTATAATTTTACTAGGTAATCTCATGATCATTTTGTCTAGCGTAAAGGCTAGGAAATAAAGTAGTGCTCTCAAAACCCATGCAGTTACATTTCATTAGCATTTAAATCAGCCCAATATCCAACATGCCAGAGTACAGTTGTGTCAAGTGCTGTCGGTGCTTGCTTGGAGTGCAAAACCAGAGCGATCTATGTGGTTATTCTGTGTGCATCATGTCGGGCTTGTGTACATGGAGGAGACAGAGCAAATCTGGAAACAGCAAACGGAGCAAATAGCTCAGGCTTAACAGAAATGGCCGTCCTTCAGCTCTCTGTATGAGATTGTAGAGATGCAGAGGAATATGAAATCTTTTCCCTTTCCTCACATTTACAGAAACCCTATGCCTGTCAGATTCCTGGCTGCTCCAAACGCTACACCGACCCCAGCTCTCTGCGCAAACATGTGAAAGCTCATTCAGCCAAAGAACAACAGGTGCGTAAGAAGGTAAGACCCACTAGGCAAAAGGTGAAAGATCTCCAGGTCTCCTCAATATAGTTATTTATAATTTCAACTTAGTTTCTATATTTTCAAATCAGTGTTCTGCAATATTGCTAGCACAAAACTTAAGAGGAGCTAATTTTCCTGTTGGTTTTTAATCACTATTGTTAACCAGTACACTTTATAGTTTTACACTTTCAAGGCTACCACCCTGTAATTTGTTTGCCCCATGCTTTCTCTCCAAGCATTTCTTTCCTGTTCATCTATCATACGCAAGCCCAAATTCTGCTGTCATTCACATGCAATGTCCATGCATTGAGCCTCTGCAATCAGCTAGTAAATACATGTTGCAGATCATCTAAAACACAAATGAGATTAAGCCAGGATAGTATGGAAATGTCAGGAAAGGAGCACTTGTAATAGATGAGAATGAAAACCCCCAACTTTTCCCACCACATCTGTATTTTAAATGCATTTATAAATAATTCCAAACCCAGACTGCTAGTTATGTTTTCACTACTATTAGATTAAAATAAGTATTTTGGTTTCTGTGAGCTAAATCCTGAATTCATTATTAAATGGGGGGTGCTTATGGGCACCGATCCAGGATCAGAGACTTGTTTATTACACATTTGTACGCACAGTTTGTAAACAGATGATTGGGACCCCACAGAGCTGATCTGTGACAGAACAGACCATGAGTATACTTCAGGCCCAGGAGTGGAAAGGAATGCAAGTCTTAGCAAGCAATTACAATTAGTTCAATAAGCAGCAATGACGTCTTCCCCCAGCTGCCTCTCCACTGCCAAGAGCATCACGGATAAGACAGCAAAGCATGTTTAAAGGATGGAGCACAGAGCAGAAATGACAGCCTGGTGAGATAGAGCTAGGGAGCAGCTAGTTTGGAAATGTTAAAAGAACTAGAAGTACTGGAGAGCAAGGAGAGGAACATATGGAGGGAAGAGACAATAGCAGAACCCAGGTAATCGTAGTTGCAGAATTTGGGATTAGCCGTGGAGGAGATGGATGTCAAAAAGGTCTTATTTTTGTTCTTGAATACAACTGTGATGAGTTCATACTGATTTGTCCTTTTGTCAGCCATGCCCCCGTCTTATGCCACTTCCCTGCTGCATGAATGATGTCCCCTACAGTTTGTACTTTGCTAGACTCACCAATCTGAACTTATGGTTCCCTTCCCTAGAACACTTGTCTGTCCTCCAGTTATTCTTAATCAGGTGTATGGCGCCCAAGTAACAGTTTCTAGAATATCAGTGTCCAGAGTTGTGCACGCTATTTTAAATAGTCAAGAAGCACTCATTACATGAGAATCTTTGTGCCTGGCCGTAACACCATTCATCAAGTAGTTGTCTCTGCGTATATCATGTTCAATCAGAACTCTCAGCCTGGCAGGACTGGAAAGGACCACCAAATTTTCAAGCTGAATTTTATATTATTAGGCCATGTGGTTTCACTACAGTACTTGAGAAGGTTCCAAAGGGTGCACATGCCTCCCACACCACAGGTCACAAAGTTCCCAATGCTTCCCTAGAGCGACCTTTAGGTCTTAATGAGAGTAAGAGTCAGAAGGGCTGACTGTGGCACCAAAGTCTTTTGCAATGGCAAGATCATTGTGACAGGAAGATTTTGCTCCCTAATCCAAAGGAGAGAACCCTCATTTTTCCTTCCTGTGGTTGTTGACATATTTCTTGGGGGAAGGAAGGAGGGAATTATTTCCTAATACCAAACATGGGTATCATTTGTTCAGCTCTGTGTACTGGGCTGACTGCATTAATGTGTTAACATCCTTTACATCTGGGACAAAGGAACAGGCCCCACTGTTACACCCTGTCACCTGCTGAGGTCTGTTTCCAGTTCTACAGAGGAAGGTGGGAAAAAAAACCTAAATCCGTACTTTGCATTAAGGGGCACAAAGTACGTCCTCTGTAAGCAGCAGGAGGCCTTAAGCCTAGAATCAACACAGGACCAATGCAGTACACACAGGTTGCAAACTCAAGCTGCTTGGATGTACCAAGACATCAAATATCCAGGGTTTCATATCTCTTAAGCTTGAGGAATTTTCCTGAATGCATATACATACCCTCCCATAGACTTCTCAAGTCTGTCTTAAAATAATGTTGCTTCCCACACGGTATTTGGTAGACCAGTCTACATCTGCACTCCTCCAGTGGTTTGAAATCATCTTCAGATTTCCTGTCTCATTTATCCATGATAACTTTATGAATACTTGATCCTGTGTCTTTTTTCCTTGAACTTAAAGGGCATCTGAAAAAGCAGCAGATTTAAAGTATATTTTGATCAGACTCTCTTAAAAGGGACCAAAGCAAATCAGACTCATAAAGAAATAATAAAACGCCCCAAATATTTCACTTAAACATATTATAGGAGAAAATCCCTTTCACAACGTAAATCTCAGTGTTATTGAAACGGTGACAGTCTACTTTGAGAAAAAGGGCAAAAGACTCTTTGTACTCGCTCATTTTTGGTTATAACTCAGCAAAGGCAGTTGTCTGTATGAGCTTCCCCAGAGTTCTGAGTGGAAATGACTTCACCAAGAAAGAAAAATTAAGCAGCTGCTCTGCCCACATGTCTTCAGATATGCTACCAGAATGTGCCATCTCTGATATAAGATAAAATGCCTTGAGTTTAGACTTAAATCAAAGGAATCCTGAATATTTAGTTCGTAGCATAGAAGGTGAGTGCAGTAGTAATATTTGGTTGTTCTGAAAGGCTTTACAAGCACAGAATAGGAGAAAGTTAGCTGTTAATGTAGTAGTAGTTTAATTGGCTGCAGATGCACTTTGTGATCCAAATGTTAGATGTTTATCTTGAACCAACAAATGGCTGCATAGCTGAATTCTAAATAGGTCTGCCTGGACCTTTTATTTAGAATAACCAGACCCAGGGGAGATCGGTATGCAAAACTGTAAACATAAAGACAATAACTATTTATTAATGGCTATAGAATATGATGGCTGTTTGTGTAATGTGAGCACTATATTATGACAAAAGCTTGGCAACGTCAGCATGTTTGAAAGAGAATTAGAAATGCTTTTCTTTCTTAATTCTCCTCTCCTGCTGTTTTTAATATGATCGACATTGTGGTTTTCAAGAGTTTGTTTCAGACACTTTTGCCAGAGCTTTAATTTACATGGAGAACAGCTGACATATCGGTGATACCTATTACACATTACTGACAGCATATTATTCCACCAGTTCTAATCTGATAAGCACAAACACTTTTCTTTCTCTATCAACTGTCTTTCCAAGTATCACAGCTACAGGGTGATGCAATCCTTTTGTCACAAAACCCCAGAAACTACAGAAAGCCTGAAAATATGCAGTTAAATTACTCAGGAAGGTTTGAAGAAACACAGGGTACATTATTTTCTGAAGCAAACTGATGTTGATTTAAGGTTAGCACACTTACCTTGTGCACTTAAGAAAACCAGAATTATCTCTAGTTAAAAATACCAAGTAATAGGTACATCCTTAATTACACCAAGTTACTAGGAATGGCATTTTTTTCCTTCATACTATACATAATAATTAAGCAAAGATAGATGAATTTAATTAGAAGTAATTTGGTTTACTTTGAAATAAAATGTTTGTTTTATCCTCCTCTTGTAGCTAAATTCATGTACTGATATTGAACAAGATGTACTAAGTGAATGCTTAGCTATACAACAACTCCACACATCTTCACAACACATTTTGGATGGGAAATGTGGTAGATCTGTTGGTCATCATGATTTAATTACAGGTAAGAAAACTTCTAGTAAGTATGGTGCTATGTATGTCATATAATACAGGACTTAAAAGAGAAAAGCTTTTGGGGCTGATTTGCCAGTATGGAAGATGAAAATTTTTTTTTTTTAAATTAAATAATTTTGTGAGTCATTTGCTAAGGCCTGACTTCTTTTTTTTTTTTTTTTTTCCAGAGTTAGTCAACCAAATAACTCCTAATAATGTCACATGAAGCGGGTAGCAGCCCTGCTGAAAGTCAGCCTCCATCCATTTTGTTCTCTTTTAAAAAGTTTGCTTTGGCTTCAGCAAAATGCAGGTGCATGAGCTTTGCTAAAGTCAAACAAGTGCTCTAGCAAAGACAGACGCACACAGCAATAAGGTTTTCCAGTTCTTCAGGAGCTGCAGAAAAGCTGATGAGGCTGTGTGTTATCATGCATTGTGTGATTACAACAAATACTATGGTGATGTATGAATTGGGTGAAAGCTTGCATTTGAAATGTCTAACATGTTGTTTTAATTCTATTTTCTGGTATTTAATCTTTCTTTCATTCCTTCTTGTCTGTCTTTCTTGTGGTTTGAACAAGAGATGGCCCCTTTCAGCGACCTTAGACTGTTCTATACATTTTAAATGAAGAGAAAAAGATGGTTCCATTCCCTTCTGCTGAAAATAAGATCTAGATTCACAACTTTGGAACCTCAGCAGAGGATCCTGAATCAGGGATGCAACAATCCCAGGTTCTGTGTTTAGCCAGTAGAGAGAAAGAGGAAGTCTCCAAGGCCATCAGTTTAACTGTAATCTGCCTCACCCTGTGAAGGCACTCATATCCTTCCACTAATTCTAGAGATTACAGTGCCAAACATTTCACGTAACTGTTTTCTCTCTCAAATCTCTGCCCGTGTAACTATTTAGCCCCTTTTCAAATTTTTTTATTTATTTTATTCTTGGCTTCAGCAACATGACATGTATCAGTGAGTTGCAAACCCACACTTTGGCAGAGGACAGTTTGAATCATGGAATCATAGAATAGTTTGAGTTGGACAGGATCTTCNCCCCTTGTCCTATTGCAATTGGCCCTATTAAAAATCTGTCCCCATCTTTCTTATAAGTCCCCTTTAATTATTGAAAGGCCACAATAAGGTCTCCCCGGAGCCTTCTCTTCGCCAGGTTAAACACACCCAGCTCTCTCAGCTTTTCCCTATAGGAGGAAGTCTTCGGATTGCAGAGCAGAGCAAAGGTGAGACAAAAAAAGGTGAAGATGCCACTTTTGTAAACTTTACTTTCAAACTTGGTCAATACAAGAAAATGTTCAGTGCTATTAAAATCCCACATTATTCATAAAACAATTTAACTTAGAGCTAAATTGATCTATCTTGATATAAGATGTAGTTTATTATCTTTCAGTTCCACTGTGGAGGAGAGGCTTGACTTGATATTAAATATTTTTAAATTGATTTAGTAACTGAGTATATGCTTTCTAGACAAACCGTCGCTTGTTTCTGTTAAGGTTTAGAGAAATACAATGGTAAACTGGGATTAGAAAACAGAAATGCATGTGCTAGTTCCCCTACACCAAGGGAAGAGCTGATGTACTTTATTAATATATTTTGGTTTCTAAGACCAAAATAATGAACTACTACAAATTACTTAGGCAAGAATCTCCTGCTTTTCTTCGCATTACAAATCTTAAAAACAAAAAACTCATCCTGCTTGACAACTCCTACTCTCTAGTTCAAGTCACACTGAAATGTTGGAATGTAACTGGTGAACAGAATGGAGTAGAAAGGGAAATAACCCATCATTCTAATATTGTTCCCCTGGGAGTCTGCACGCACGGTTTATATGTGGCTCCTTGAAAAGTGGCAGGAAGCTACAGGGACTTCAGGGGATGATTTCTGTTCTCTGCCTTTGTCATCTGCACTCTTAGGATCTGCGAGGGCAGCACGTGGCCTCTGCTCTCCACCTTTACAGCCTAGCATAGCTGCAGCGTGGCTTGGCCTCTCACTGCCAGGCAGAACAGGAAAGACCAGTGAAATGTCCCTCAGAACAGGCTGCACTTAAGAACCTCAGAAATAGCCTCAGATTTCAAGTGATAACAATAAAACAGGAAAAAAGTTATTAGCTTACAAATAAACAGACCATCCCTAAACCCCTCAGTGTCATTTTTGAGAACCTCTTGTGAAATTAAGGATTTTATCTATCAGTAATACTGGCTTTTTCTGATATGATTTCTTTGCTGATTATATCAATCCATCACCAGGATGTTGTAAAAAACCCAGTGAATCTTCCCTGATATTCCCATCAGGTCACCCTGTATGAGACCCCATCACATGCACAGTATGAAAACATGCCAAGGAAAATAAATCAAGAGTCAAAAGACTGTCTTACAGTTAAAATGAAGTTGCTTCATACTATGTGTAGTACAATTCCATAAGCAAAACCGTTCCTCTGACATTGTTTAGGGCATATAAGCTAAAGTCCTATCCTTACAGAACTAAAGGATAAGGACACCCCTGCTACCACCTACAGTTTGCAATGATTACACATTTGCTCTTTCAAATAACTGGAGGTAATATTTCTGGAGAAATCCACTATAATACTCTATGTAGTTTATATATGGATAAGTACAGTGTATTATGTCCTCTTCATTCCACTCAAAAATCTGAAAATGTTCATGGTTTTGGTTTTTGTTTTGAGGGCTTTCCCTCCCCCCCCCTCCTTTTTTTTTTTCAAAGAAACCACATTATTAATGTGCAGAGCTCTGGGCTTTAGGGATCACTTGGATTCCTGAAGAGTTTCAGGTTTTTTTTTTCTCCAAGTTAAAGCACATTTTAAATATGTCAGGGATGAAAGCCAATCACAGAAAAAAAATGAAATATTTAAAAAGCTCCCATCCCTTNCAAGTTAAAGCACATTTTAAATATATCAGGGATGAAAGCCAATCACAGAAAAAAAAATGAAATATTTAAAAAGCTCCCATCCCTTGTGTCCAACTTCAAAGATGCTTCATGGCTGCACAAATTCAACTCTAGCTGTGCCCAGGCGCTCCTATCACTCTCCCCACAAAGCAAATATCTCCACCCAGGTAATTCCATTCAGACATTTTCTCTTTACTATTATTGTTGTTCTGGTCTCAGTTGGCATAAAGCTGGGGAAAAGAAAAGCTGTGAGTCACAGATGCTCAGAGTACTGTTTTGGCAACAGATGTTAAGGTGAAAGGCCAAGCTATTTAAAATATTGATTGATTACATATATTTACAATCCAACATGGTCAACGCCTGAAGAGGCCCTGGGTGCACAGTCCTTAAATGGGTTGCACTTCCAGGAGAGGTAATTCAGAACACTCCAAAGGCTTCTGTATGACTTCAGGTACTCAGGATAACTCACTGCTAAAAAAAGGGAAGAAATGCTTTAAACAAAGAGACATTTTAGAAGTATTGAAAATTATACTGAGGCTGGAACAGCAACTGCTCTTCCCACTTAGACTTCTTCCACTGTAGAGGCACTTGGTTCCTTGGGCAAAAGGATCCACGCAGCAAACACGGCATTTCTCTCCCCTCAAGCTGCTCTTCCTTACTGTCAGGACTTGGCAGTGGGAAGGACCTTATGCACCCCTGTATCAGCAGGTACCTCCTGCTTCCCTGAACAAGGTGGTTCACTACCTCTCTTTCCTGATACTCTGTCACTGCCACTATTTCCTTCTAAAAGCACCATCTGCAGGCTTAACACCCATGAACATCCTGTTGGGTAACCATGCAATCAGAGTGACAACAGCCCCAAATTTTGAGTGTCTTTAATTCTGGAATAAAAATATGCATATCAATCAAAACTTTTTACAGTCAAAATGTATTCCAGTAGCAGCATAAATGGCTGACAGCATACATAGTGTAGTATAGTACACCCTGCATGGTGCCCATGACCAGAGAAAGGTCTGTCCCTCTGAAGGAAGTAAAGTTAATGTTCTGCTGANGGTCTGTCCCTCTGAAGGAAGTAATGTTCTGCTGGAGTACCCTTGTTTTGCACTGTGTAAGATAAATAACTTTTAATTTTAAGTAAATACTGATTTGGTTCTCAGTGACTCAACAGAAATGACTAATGTCTCATTGCAGATTCACGTAGAATCTCATAGTAAATCTCATCTTCCATTGTGTGTGCCACATGGCCCTCGAAGCACTCTTAATTACAGGCAGACACCCCATGCAAGCGAAGCAAGTGAACCATAGAGTCAAGTATTTGTCTATGTTGGCTCCTGTTTTGGCTTCCTCACTATCCAGCAGCTTCAGGGGCGATGGAGCCCTCATCCAGCTGGTAGGCTGTGCCCTCTCAGATGCTCACCAGCGAGCCCAGACACCAGAGCAGCCTTGCAGCTCCCCCCATTCCTCACACTGGCCCCATGTCTGAGGGATACGTACTGTACAAACCAGGACTCAGGGCTTAGTCTCATTTCCTTAGGAAGCAAAGCTTTTGCAATCATTTTGCTCACTTCTCTGTCCACATGTATCTCAGCCCTCTTCCTCACAGTATTTTTTTCAATCCAGTAGCCAAGCTCAACCACATTTAACAAACGCCTCAGAGATAATTGCGTTCTGACAAATTTCATGAACACTGGCAGCTGGATACCAGAGTGTGGCACCCAAAATGAGCATTCCCAGCGCGGGAGAGGCAGGCAGGACTCAGCTGTGACACACGCTGCGTGGCTGCAGGCAGCACACATGTAGCACCGCATTTGTCAAAGTGTTGCAGAGGATCTGAGGACAGCTGGGTTTACCCCAACATGCTTCAGCCGATGTTGTGGTGGCTGTTGATTGAGCAATGCTGTGGAGAGGGGGTGTCAGTGGGTTCTGGACTGAGGCAGCACAAGCTGCAGTGTGGAAAGGGGCTCAGGGAAATGTGAGGACAAGAGACACCACGTATCAAACCCAGTTTGACTGAGGGTGTTGTGNTCCACCCAAGTAGTTCCACAGATGGTTAAACCCTTTGCATAGTGGTTGGATATGACAGAAACTCGTGGTGACACAGATTCTGTTTTCATTTGGTTTTCTAAAGGGGTGTGTTTGAGTGCATAGGATAATGCAGGACTTGGCTTCTGTACATATGGATGTGTGGAGTGTTTTTTTTAACGTATTTTTGCTTCTCTAGAGGGGTATGCTGATTGTAGGTACTCTGCTCCTTTGTCTTTCTCATCCACCTCAAACAAAGAATTGAAACTGTCATCAGTAGCTGAGATAGTAAGGAAGGGGCCAGGAGAGACCTCTTAAACATTCGTGAACTGTTCATGGGTGGGATTGTAAGATAAAACATTTATGTTTACTGGCCATCACACTGCTAAAACTGCCTTTTGAGAGGTTTTGAACTTTCTGGACAAGTTATTGTCAGGGGCCAGTAATATTCTGCTAGCCTTAGAGAGCACAAATGTCTCTTTTCAGATTCAGCAGTTTTCTCCTGGCTGTGCTGCCAATATACCTGAGCTGCATGTTGTAGGAAAGAGCTGAAGTGTGAAATGACACTGTACAGTTAAGGTCAAATTGGTATTTGGTTCACCCGTCCAAGCTTGATAATGAACATATGAACAGTAAGGATTTGGGGGGGAGTGGAAACTATTGTATTATTAAATGGACTGAAGCCACCAGTGGAAAACATTTTCACAGTGTAGCATCCTAGCTACTGACCTACTGATATCAGAAGAAGCTTTGACAAATAAATCCTAGTATCACCTGGGAACATCTGACTTCTTAAAGCCCCTTCTGTCTGGCTTTCAGTGCAGAAAGCAAGTTGGTTTCACTGTCTGGCTGACAAATGGTCTGTCTAGCAGGAGACAGAGATGATGTGGTTCATTTTTGTTGCTTTAGATCTGTCAACAGCTGAGGACTTATTGTTCATGAGAGGTTTTTGACTCATCTGAAGTCCCTGACAAAGGTGGCTGGAATCTTGCCTTAGTCGTTCTCTTAAATCGCACAGAAACAGATGCTGATGTTCAGCCGTTGCTTATCTGCCCGGAGGGCTGTCACACACTCCCCATGGCTCCAGATTTTCATGTTACCTTGTTCCATGTCACTGTGAGGGTTTGGGAGGAATGCCATCGTGAATCCTGTCAGTGACATGGGACACAACCAAGCATAGCAAACACACAGCTGTCTTCCTGAATGTGTAGCTCTGCACACAATGAGTGGGAAAGGTGAATGCTATGGGAGGAGAGAAGGCAAAGAAACTAGGCCTCGGAGGGAGTGTGGGGTCTTCTGTGCTGTGTGGCTGGACACAAACTTAACTTCTTTCCACAGCCTTCAGAATACAATGTGAGCAGCTGCTCTAGTCCCCATCTGCATGCAGACTCCCTGGGAGGCATGCTCTGGGGGGGCCAAAAATCCAGGAGATGTCTTGTAGGCAAATTTTAGGAAGAGAAACTGAGTAAAGAAGGAGTAGACTTTTCCAATAATTGAATTTACTAGCAGCCAGTCCTTTTTTCCTCCTGCCATAGGGTGGCATTTGCAAATGGCATTTGTAACTGGGCAGCGAGCACTCCTGCGATCTCCCCTCATTACAGAGACTGGCCCTCAGTGCAGCCTTCACCCAAAAGTCAGTGTCAAGGCCCTGACCCCCAGGTAGCCTAGAGTGTGTGAGTGCATGAACAACAATAAAACCCAGGTTCTGGTCCCTCTTACACAAACACAGTGCTCTGAGTTCAATCTCTAATGTGATGTTGGTAAGTATGATGTGCTGCTCTGCTGTCAGTATGAGCTCCATTGTGCTGCAAACAACTGAGCACTGTGGGTTCTCACTTAGAAGCAGGTGAATGCAGGGTGAGAGTCCTGCCAAGTCCTGACAGCTGTTAAGAGCAGTGTTTACAGGTCTGCGGTCACAGCAAGGAAGAAAGGGATTGCCTGACCAGGAGACACACATGTCAAAGCACCTTAATAGAGCTTTGAGTGCTGTTCCAAGCACAGCAGTATTCACTGAGGCACTGTGCATCTGAGTGGGTGACTCCCCCTGCCACTATAACTTCCCCAACAGAAGTGAGCTACTGTCTGTTAGTGTCTCAGGGTTGGGTGTGGAATAGGGAAGAACTTGGGGACTTTCAAGGACTTGCTTGGATGNTCCCTTCAAGACACCATCCACTCGACTCTACCCTTTCCAGTCCACATCACCATCAGTTGCCGTTGGAGAGTGCCAGGGAAGGGTATGTGTGTGAAATATGCTTGGCCTCTGTCTGGCATGATAATGAATTATTGTTTATTTTACTTTGCATGGATGCTGTTCAAATGAAAAACACTGGCCCAAACTAAGCAATTTGGTTTGGTTTAGAATCATAGAATAATTTAGTTTTGAAGGGACCTCAGAAGGTCATGTCATCCACCCCTGTGCACATCAGGGCAAACTTTGACATTACTATCAGGTTGCTCAGGGCTTTGTCCTTGTCTTCAACAAAACACAGGGTTTTTTTTCTTCTTACATAGCATGTAATTCCATTCAGGGTGGGGGTTTTTTGTTTGGTGTTTGTTTTTTGTTTGGTTGGTTTTGGTGGGGGTTTTTTTTGTTTGTTTTTTTGTTGGTTGGTATTGGGTTGGGTTTTGTTTGGTTGGTTTTTGGTTTGGTTTATTTGGTTGTTTGGTTTAATTCTTCCTTGATGACTTCTTGTAGGTTTGGATAAGTGCAGATAACTTTTCTCAGCTAAAATGTGAAATCTCTCAACGGGTAAAAACCCAAACTATGACTCACTCAGCAATAAGGTAGTGTTTGCCTTAGTAAGACATTTCGTATCAGAGCAGCAGGCTTTCAAACTTCCTTGCTCTCTGAGATTTTCTGTAATATGTCTCTCAGCAGCAGGCATTAGCCAGTAAGCTCCCAATCAGGGAAGAGTATACTCACTTTGATTGTATAGATTTCATTGCTACAGTATCTGATATTTCTAAAGCACTGTTTGCTCAAGAATGTCATAACACCTTCTCAATAATAAAGGTTTGTTGTAGGCCACCAAATTCTGCTCTAATCTTTTTGCTCGGATTTTTTTGACTCATGCAAATTAAATATCAAACTTAAAGTTTTTCTTCACAGCACTTTGGACAGGGAAGGGACTCTGATTTTGATTTACTGATGGGAATTTGGGATACAAGAGATGAAGAGGTTTTTTTCCTAAAAATACGTTGGGGTTCTTTAGAAAATACAGCAATTGAACATAGAGTCTTTCCATCCTAGTCTAGTAACTGACCCATCC
>VWYH01005867.1:14682-28130 GCA_013399365.1 Pampusana beccarii | reverse complement strand
TTCTCTTATTTTGCTCTGCAATGCAACAACATCACGATCAAGAGCTCTAAGACCGGTAACGAATAACCATCCCAATCTCCCCGCTAATTCGCAAGAAGAAGTCGACGCTGCTCTCTATGGAAACTTTAGCATAGCCGCTTCAATTACTTGGGGGGGTCACCACCACCCTATCATCAGTCTCAGGCCAGGCCTCCTACGGAGCGAATTCAGACAGGAGAGCAGCCACGGAGGCCCAGCGCTCCATACTGGCCTATCCTGGAATTTGGGGAGTCACCCTCGAGGCCTTCCCTGTCCCCGGTTTTTTTGCATATCACAGCATGGCTGTTTCTAGTGACTGCTGACCATGCCAAATGTGTGAGCCAATGCAGACAGGTCACATGAACAACCAGAGGCCATGAATGCAATTGCAAAGAGCAAATTTATTTTTGTTACCTTGCTACCAGGAGATCTCTGAAAGAGCACTTAAGCTCCTGGGGAGAGGTCACATAAGCAGAGACGCAGGTGCTGCAGAATTCAGCCCTACTTGAAGATCAACAAGCATGCTAATTTTGGCCTGTATATAGGGATTTATGCAGGTGCAGTTTACCACACTGCTTTTATCTTTTCCTGCAGTAATCTCAGGGATGTACAATAAGGTGCCTTTACAACTCTTTTCACAGGCCTGTTATCTAAACGCAGAGGTTCTACTTGTGATTTATGTGTTTTTCTACCTTCTAGCTGCAGTCGCTTGAGCATATTTATAATTCTCCTCCTCACTGTTCTTCCACTATTCCCATACACAAAGTAAGCTGCGAGATATGTGGAAAGATTTTGGTCATTGTGAAGGTGAGAACATTGTCACATGGCTGCTCCAATGCTGGGATAATATAGCCAGTGGCCTGGAACTAGAGGGTAGGGAAGCCAGGCAGCTGTGATCTCTGTCTAGAGAAGCAGCCCTTGACAGAGTGATTGCATGCAGGAGAGAATCCTGTAGCCTCCTGTGGCAACTCCTGTTAGCCATGAGGGCAAGGTATCCCTTCAAGGACGAAGTTTTATGTCACACAGACAAGTGGATCACCATGGAGACAGGTATCCAGTACCTGAGGGAATTAGCTGTACAGGAGATGATTTACTCTAATGTGGACAACCAGACACCAACAGATCTAGACCAAGTCCTTTGTAGAAGATACATGTGACAGAAGTTTGTACAGAGTGTACCATCATTATATGCCAGGTCACTAGCAGCAATGGTCTGGACAGCTGACCTAACGGTGAATTGTGTGGCTGACTAACTCTGGGACTATGAGGACAATCTCACTTCCTCCCTACAGGCCTGTGTCTTGGTTGTGGAGAAACTGTCCCAGGAGTTTCATCAGTTCAAAGACGCTAGGTCCTACTCTCCACATATGTAAACCAAAATCTCAGCCATTAGGAGCATACATTACCCTGCTCAAGAGAAAGGACGTAAAAGGTACACAAAACGGAGCACTCTGTGCTTTTTCCTGCATGACCATGGAGAAGACATGAGCAGGTGAGATGGAAAACCTACCTCAGTGCTTGTGGAACAGGTACATGAGTTGAAAGGAAAAACTGGGCGTTCTCTCAGGAGAATTGTTGCTCCAGTCTCCAGTGGGCGGTTTCCCAGATGGGGTAGGAGAGCTTCTGATCCTCTAGAAGGAACTTCTAATTCATACCCACAGAAAGTGAAAAACACAAACCCATTCATCAATGCCTATTACAGGGGCCCTGCCTCCAGCCAGGCAGAGGAATGGGACAACTGAGTTTACTGGACTGTGCAGATTTGATGGCCTGGCATATCAGACCCCCCAGGAGTATAAAGCTCTAGTAGACACCAATGCACAGTGTACCATAATCCCATCAAACTACAAAGGGACAGAACCCATCAGTATTTCTAGAGTGACTCGGGGGGTCCCAACAGTTGACTATACTGGAGGCTGAAGTGAGCCTAACTGGGAAAGACTGGCAAAAGCACCCCATTGCGACTGGCCCAAATGCTCTGCGCATCCTTGACACAGACTGCCTCAGGAGAGGATATTTCAGGGACCCAAAAGGATACCGGTGGGCTTTTGGTATAGCAGCTGTGGAGACTGAGGGCATTAAACAGCTGTCTACTTCGCCTGGTCTCTTGGAGGGCCCCATGTTGTTAGCACCCTCTAATAAGACTTAAGTTTAATAGAACAGGATATTGCAGAGATGAATGAACAAGATACAGCTATGAAGATTCATAGTGTAGGAAGTCACGGAAAGCATATGGGTGTATTTCTAAGAGTGTAGCGATAGCCTAAACCTCTCCCAGGAAAATATTGCAATTAAGGTTTAACACATAACATTTGTACTGAGAAAGAAAAATGCAAGAGAAAAATAAAAACAGGCGATGTGGCTTGACAAGAGGTAGTTCAAAGTTTAAAGAATATCCTGGTGTGGTGGGTTAACATTGTCTGATCGCCAGGGGCCTACCAAGCTGTTCTATCACTCCCACTCCTCAACAGGACAGGGGGTGAAACTACAATGAAAAAGCTTGTAGGTTGAGATAATGACAGGGAGATCACTCACAGGCACTTCCCCACTTGACTTGGGGAAGATTAATTTAATTTATTGCCAATTGTAATAGAGTAGGATAATGAGAAATAAGAACAAAACCAAAAAATCCACCTTCCCTCCACCCTTCCCTTCTTCCCACTCTCAATTTCACTCCTGACTCTTCTACCTCCTCCCCCATGAGTAGTGCAGGGAGATGGAGGGTGTAGTTAGTTCATAACGCTTTGTCTCTGCCACTCTTTCCACCTCATGCGGTTCCCCCGTTCCAGCGTGGGGTCCCTCCCAAGGGATACAGTCCTTCATGAACTTCTCCAGCACGGATCCTTCTCACAGGCTGCAGTTCTTCAAGATCTGCTCCAGCATAGGTCCATTCCACAGGGTGCAGTCCTTCGGGAATGGACTACTCCAGTGTGGGTCTCCCACAGGGTCACAGGTAGTGAAAGAAAATCTGGTCCCGAATGGGCTCCTCTCCACAGGCTGCAGTTCCTGCCAGGAACCTCACCCTTCATTTGAGGAGGTCAGGTGTTGAATTAGACTTTGAAAATAAGAAGTAAGAGTGGATGAAGATAGGACTGTGCAGTGCTTTCTAGAACTGAACTTAATGCCATGAAGGCCTAAATAGGCTATTTCATAGAATCATTTAGGTTGGAAAAGACCCTTAAGATCATTGAGTCCAACCATAAACCTAACACTATCAAGCCCACCACTAAACCATATCCCTAAGTGCCATGTCTAAACATCTTTTAAATACCTCCAGGGATGGTGACTCAATCACTTCCCTGGGCAGCCTGTTCCAGTGCTTGACAACCCTTTCAGTGAAGAAATTTTTCCTAATATCCAATCTAAACCTCCCCTGGCGCAACTTCAGGCCATTTTCTCTTGTCCTATCACTTGCTACTTTGGAGAACAGACAAACATCCACCTATTTACAACCTCCTTTCAGGTAGTTGTAGAGAGCAATATGGTCTCCTCTGAGCCTCCTTTTCTCCAGACTAAACAACCTCAGTTAACCTCAGCTGCTCCTCATTTCAGTGCTAGCTTGTCAGAAACATTCTCAAGTCTGACAGAGACCTCGCTGGCAAAAAGAGACCTTTTGGGCATGTTCAGGAAGTGCTCAACAATCTCCAGAGAGGGAAAACATTAATTTAGGTAGATGATAGGACTCACTTCATTGCTGGATTGTAAGCAGCCCAATGGAGTTGGGAGACACACAACATGTATCCATACTTACTTACAGAGCCATAGGCACCTAGCAACTGGAAGATCTCAGTGTGACTCACAAGCTGGCTTCATGGCTTTAAAAGAAAATTAGGGAGAAGTGTACATCACTGATTGAAGACATTACCACCATTACTTGCAATGCGCTCTCCATTTGGTAGGGTGACAAGTAGTGTATGTGACACCACAAAACCTTTAGGATCTTATTTCTCTGTCCCTTTGTCAAATTTGGCTGAAACTAGTCATTGGCTTAAAAAAATATCAACAACAGACAAGAAACCAAATAATTTAAATAAGTCTTGCATATTTAGAAAACCAAGCAGAAAATAATGCCTCATGTTCATTTAGCTTCAACATGGAGCTTCTATATTCTGTTCTTCCAGTCTGTTAGACTGAATGACTTCTTATCAAATTTCTGTTGTCCATGTTTTTCCTTAATGAGCTAAAAAGGCTGACTTTCTCAAGTCCTTCACTAAATAGATAAGCTTTTCCTTCTTAATCACTCCAGGGTCACACCCTTGTGCCCTGAAGCTAAGTTGACAGAGTGTAATACTTCAGCTACTGCATGATACAGGTCAGTAGTTTAGTTCAGATTCCCCAGAAGAGGCCATGTAAGCTAAAACAGGGCTTTGTATTATATCAGAGCAGCTTATTCACTTATGCTATCCATGTGTCCTGGTTTTGGCTGGGATAGAATTCATTTTCTTCATAGTAGCTGATATAGTGCTGTGTTTTGGATTTAGTATGAGAACAGTGTTTATAACACAGGGATGTTTTTATTGTTGTTGAGCAGTGCTTACACAGAGTCAAGGACTTTTCAGCTTCTCGTGCCGTGCCAGGTGCACAAAAAGCTGAGAGGGGGCATAGCCAGGACAGCTGACCCAAACTGACCAAAGGGATATTCCATACTATCTGATGTCATGCTCAGTATATAAGATGGGGGAAGAAGAAGGAAAGGGGGGGACGTTCAGAATTATTGTGTTTGTCTTCCCAAGTAACCATTACAAATGATGGAGTCCTGCTTTCCTGGAGATGGCTGAACATCTGCCTGCTGATGGGAAATAGTGAATTAATTCCTTGTTATGCTTTGCTTGTGTATGTGGCTTTTACTTTACTTATTAAACTATCTTTATCTCAACCCATGAGTTTTCTCACTTTTACTCTTCTGATTCTCTCCCACATCCCACTGGGGATGAGTGAGCGAGCAGCTGTGTGGTGCTTAGTTGCCAGCTGGGGTTAAATCACGACACTATGCAACATGTACAGTAATCTGTGGCAGAGCAACGAGGCAGACTGCTAGGACAGCAATGTCAACCTGCCACAGCACAATTCATCACCACTGTCTGTCAAAGCTCCTAGATACTTAAAGTGGCAGCTAGGTGTCTGTTTCCACCTCAATATATTTACCCAATAGATAATTGTCCTGGTTTCACATGGGAAACTACAGTGGGGGGTATGGGAACAGAAATTAGCCTTGATGATATTAAGGCCTACCTGTGAGACAGATGGGAGTAAAGGAGTATCTGGAGATATTAAGGTGTACCTGAGAGAAAAAAGGGAGTAAAAGAGTAACATGGATGAAAGCAAAATTAGCCAATGATATGTTACTATTGCAGCCTGTAACCAATAGCAAAAAGACACATGAACTGGTAAAGACTATATAAAAAGGCGTTTGTGGCAATAAATGGAGACTGCTGTTTGTGCTTAAGAACTCGGTCTATGTCATTTATCTGTCTCAACCGCGACATATGGTGACCCTGACGTGATTCGAACATGCTGATGTGATCCTGCATGAAGACAGTGGCAAAGCTGTGACAGCCCATGATGAGCTGGGAAGACGGAGCTTGGTGTAGCTGATAGAGCAGCAGGGAGAGCTGCCAAAGATCTGGATCCCTGAAAAGACACCGACACCAGGAGTGGAAGGTGAGCCACCGGGAACATGGGAGGCAACCTATCTAAAGAAGAGGGTATTATATTATCTACATGGAAATTGCTTCTGAAGAACCACGGTATTAGCCTTCCGGAATTGACTTTACAGAAGATGTTACTATTGGGCAAGACGCAAGGTTTTGAAGCTAACACTGTGACAGCATTTAGTGTGTCACAATTGAAAGACCGGTGTAATAAACTGTTCGATAGCAATACCCAAAGGTCCAAAGAAGCAACTGAACTGTTAACAACGTGGCGCTTGTTGTTAGAGACTTTGGAAGGATTAAAAGAGCAACAGGAAAAGGCAGAGACAGCGGAGATGGGGGGGCTTCCCTGGGCTAGATGGGAATAAAGGCATATCTGGATATATTAAGGTGTACCCGTGAGAAAGAAGGGAGTAAAAGAGTAACATTGACGATATCAAAACTAGCCAATAATATGTTACTATTGCAGCATGCAACCAACAGCAAAAAGACACATGAACTAGTAAAGAGACTATAAAAACGCGTTTGTGGCAATAAATGGAGACTGCTGTTTGTACTTAAGAACCTGGTCTATGTCGTTTGTCTGTCTCAACTGCGACAGTTTCACAGGGACATTTATGACAAAGAAAATGATTGTGGATTCATAGGTTAAGAATCCGGATCCACTTTGATCATCTAGGATGACTTGCTTTATAGCAGAGGCCACAGGAGTTTCCTGAAGTAATTCCTTTTTTAATTATATCACCACTTTCAGAAAAATCCTGTCCCTGACTGGATTAGGAGAGGAACTAGGAATACCTGGATGGGATTTGTGATCTACGTCCCTAATCCATGACTATCCTATGTCATGTGATTGTTCCAGTAACAGCTTCTGGGGACAACCGAAATGACAAAGTTTTTCATATAATCAGTTAGTGTTTTATAATTAGAAAATATTTTCTCAAAATGTTTAGCTATGCAAGCTCTTCTATATCCCCAGGTGCAAATAACAAATAGCACAAACATTAAAGATTTTTTTCTTCACTATACTGTTAGTTTATGCTATTAAAACCTGGACTAGCTCAGCTTGAGTTAAAATTCCATCCAGGCAGCTGTCCTCAAGCTACTAAGCAACACTTGACTGGATCAGAGGAACAGAATACCAGATCTCCACTGCTTTACTAGCTTGACTGTCAGCAGCAATCTGATCGGTATCCTCTGCAAGACCAACTACTTTTGTGTTTTAAATATCACTTTACTCAAAGCGTTGACCTTTATGAGTGCATGAGTTAGGCTTGAGGCAATATTTCAGTAATATTTCAATGAAGACAATTTTCTTCATGTGGAAAACAGCATTTTGAATGACAAGACAAAGCCAGTGAAGGTAAGCAGGATAACACTTGTGAAGCTGCTTAAAATTAACGTTAACAATATTTGTTAGTTTTTCCGTAAACAGAGTCCTAATACACCCTGTCTATATTAGGGAGACATCCAAGCATAATGACACAAAACCAAATTTATGTCATGCACACTGAGCCTAAATTACCAGACAAAGAATCCTGCTCTCTTAGAAGTCTGTACACTTCTCTAAGCCAGAAGCTGCAAGTGTTGACATTTGTCTGCCTCTGAATTTTTTATTACTTTTTTTTTTTTTTCTCCCAACTGGGGCAAGGTAGACTGGCCAGCTGCTACCAGCTTCTTTACTTACCTTACTTCTGGCTCTGATATTGACCTACTGAATAACCTTAGAAAAGTCATTTGACCTCTTTGCGCCTCAGCTTCTCCACCTAGGAGCAGAAAAAATCCCAATCTTTTCCTTTCCCTGACAAGCTCTTTTAAGTCCACAAAGAGCCAAGTACCTCTAAACTTCACTCAAAGCCTTAATTTTGTATCACCTCTGCTCATTGTTTTAATTTGAAGTAGAACTTAAAGCCTACTTCCGTAGTACCAAGAATGCATTAATAAAAATGTTAATTCACAAATGTCATATTCGCTGGTTGTTGTTGCTGTCAAACTCAGCAAGCCAGAAATATCTATAATGAAAACTATGCAATGCGTTTTCAAAATTCATTTGAGAGACAAGTACCTACTTCATGCCTTTATTTCAGATTCACTGAAGAAAGCAAGTTGCCTAACACTCCTAGAATCACAGAGCTCAGTCTTCTGCCCTTAGAAGCAAACAACAGAACTACAGGTTGTTTCAAGAAGATGGACCCAATTTCAAAGCAGTAGTGATTTCAAATTGGGACCATCTTCTTGAAACACCCTGTAAATCCACTACAATCAAGTCAGTACACAGGCAGTAAATAGCTACTAAGTTGTAGTTTTCACTTCTAGCAGACATGCTTCTGCTTGTAAGAAGAAAAGGGAACAAAGTTGCTTTTATAACCACTTTTATAACCACTCTGTTCTTGTAATAGTTTAAGACTTGCAAAACAATACCAATATGTAGTTATAAACCAAATTAAAAATGTAAAGACGGAAGAAAGACCAGATCCGGGATCTGATGTTCTAAGGACATCTTTGATATAGAATAAAATACATAAACCCAGTTATAATCTGTACCTTGTGCCAAAACTGAAATACTATAAAAACAAATACGAGACCCTGAATTTTAGATGTCATAGAATCATAGAGTGTCCTGAGTTGTAAAGGACCCACAGGGATCATCGAGTCTAACTCCTGCCCCTGCATAGGACAACACAGATGTGTATATGCCAACAAAGGAATTGAAACAAAACATTCAGAAAAGGCTTATACATCTGCTTTATTTAAAGGTTAAAATGGCACATAACAGACCATCACAAATTTTAAAGTTTGTTTTACTAAGAAATAATCATATAACTTTCATGGAAAAGTCTAGAATAAAAACAAGACAGATGATCCCTGCACAATTTAAAATGTCACAAACCAGGACTCAGCTGAAAGAGTCAGTTCTGCCCTCCTCCAGTAGTGAAATGGATCAGGGCACTGATCCAGCTGAACACTAACCCAACAAAAGGAAAAATAGGAGTTACTCTTCATCTGAATCTGCAATGCCCTATTCTCTCCCCTGTCCCACTGCAGCTGGGGTATGGGGTGGGAGTGAGTGAGGGGTTGTGTGGGTACATGGCTGTTGGCCATGGTGCCCACCACAGTCCTTTTTGGTGACCAATATGGAGCTAGAAGGAATTAGAGATAATGACAGGTTTGATTAGAGTGTGCTAGACATTTTATAGCGGTTATATGGCCTGGTTTGATAATGGCTGCTTTCAGCCTTTTCTGTTTGCTGTGTTGTTTTGTTTTGCCTGAGAGACCTGTGATAAAAGCAGTAACCTTGAGCCTGGTCTGGCATCTGGCCTTTGCATTGCTGCTGTCCCAATACTCCAGGAACCATCTGGTGGAGACAGTCAGCAATTACACCTTCCCTGTCTTCTCCAGAATAGATCTTTCCAAAGATCGGGATGAATTGCAGTGCACGCAGGCCATGTGGCAGAGATTAGTATAGAACACATCAGTGTTCTATACCAGCACCCTGGCAATAATGGACTGAACAGACGTCGAGGTACCAACTGTGGAGAGACTGTCCCACCAGCTCTGGCAATTCAAAGAGAATGTCTCTTCCTCCCTGACCCCACGGGCTTGTGTCTCAGCTGTGAAGAGACTGTCCTGCCGGTTCCAGCAACTCAAAGAAAATATATCTTCCTCTTTGCCCATACAAGAGAGCATGCCAAGGAGCCACATGGAGTCAACCTTTCTCTGCTCAAGGGAAAGAGAACCATGAGTGTACATTGCATGCTGGCCCATGGTTTTATCTGCATGACCACAGGGAGGACATGAGAAAGTTGGACAGTGCACCTACTTCAGACCTACAAGGATATTGTGGTGGGCTGACCTTGGCTGTTTGCCAGACCCCCACCCAGCTGCTCTCTTACTCCCCCTCCTCAGCAAGACAGGGGGAGAAAATAAGGAAACAAAAGACTCGTGGGTTGAGATAAAGACAGGAAGATCACTTATCAATTACCATCATGGGCAAAACAGACTGGACGTGGGGAAAATTAATTTAATTTCTTGCCAATTAAAAATAGAGTAGGATAGTGAGAAACAAAGACAAAAAACTAAAGCACCTTCCCCTCACCTCTTCTTCCCAGGCTCAGCTCTAGTCCTTCATTCCCAACTCTTCTAGTTCCTCTCCTCTGACCCCAGGCTGTGCAGGGGAGATGGGAAATGGGAGTTGCAGTCAGTCCATAGCAGCTCCTCTCTACTGCTCCTTCCTCGTCACATTTTTCCCCTGCTCCAGTGTGGGTCCTTCCCATGGGTTGCAATCCTTCACAAACTGCTCCGGCATGGGTCCTTTCCACAGGGTACAATCCTTCAGGAACAGACTGCTCCAGCGTGGGTCCCCCATGGGTCACAATTCCTGCCAGAAAACATGCCTCTGTGTGGGCTTCTCTCCATAAACTGCAGTTCTTGCCAGGAGCCTGCTCCAGTGGGCTCTCCAGCAGGCTCTCCACAGGCTGCAGCTTCTTTCAGGGTACATCTACCTGCTCCAACATGGTGTCCTCCATGGGTTGCAGCGTGGATATCTGAATCACCATGGTCATCTCCATGGGCTGCAGGGAAATACCTGCTCCACTGTGGTTTCCTCCATGGGCTGCAGGAGAATCTCTGTTCCAATGCCTGGAGCACCTCCTCCCCCTCCTTCTTCACTGACCTTGGTATCTGAAGAGTTGTTTCTCACAGAGGGTTTTACTGGACTGTATGGATTCAATGGCCTGGCACATTGGACCCACAGGAGCATAAGGATCTCATAGACACCAATACACATTGTCCCTAATGCCATCAGGGTGCAAGGGGGCAGAACCCATCTAGATTTCTGGAGCGACAGGGGGATCCCAACAGTTGTCTGTGTTTGAGGCTGAGGTGAGCCTTCAAGGGACAAGTGGCAAAAGCACCCTATTTTGACCAGCCTGGGGGCCCCATGTATCCTTGGCATAGACTACCTCAGTAGAGGACACTTCAAGGACCCAAGAGGGTACTGGTGGGCCTTGGGCGTAACCGTCATGGATACAGAGAAACAGCTATCTACCTTGCCAGGCCTCTCCTTCTGTTGAGGGGTTCCTGCATGCCGAAGAACAGCAGGTGCCAATTGCTACCATGACAGTGTACTGACAGCAGTATCGCACCAATCAAGACTCCCTGGTTCCCACCCATGAGTTGATTCATCAACTGGAGAGTCAAGGAGTAGTCAGCAAGACTCGCTCACCCTTTCGTAGTCCAACATGGCCAGTGCGAAAGTCTGATGGAGAGTGGAGGTGACATCATCGGGGGGGGAGGGAACACAGTGAAGGAAGTGTTTGAAAAGGGGAAAAGAATAATCCAAAGTCTTCTAAAAACTAGTTTTGCCATTTAAAACAAAGCAAGGTCAAAGGACCTGCACAAGAGATCCAGTTTTGGAGAATAAAATGGCATGATGGACGTTGTCACATCCCTATGGATGTGATCACTAAGAGAACACTCATGCCTCCACCAGCTAACAAGAAAGAAAGACAAAGTTTCCTAGGCCTTGTGGGATTCCGGAGAATGTATAGTCCAGGTTACAGTCATGCTGTGATCCCTCTCTGTGGCAGTTGCACCTGGTCCAGGGCTTTCCATACGGCAGCTGCTGGCTCTTTTGGACCTTATTTTCACATCTTTTGTGCCCCAATGTGGCTGGTATGTTGACCTTGCAGTTTGTTAAATATTTTTGGAGTGTTGATTGATTTTGGATTACCCCCACTTCTCATTGGTTTCTGTCATTTTGTTTCGGTCTGATGTTTGGTTTCGGTTTCAGTTGCAAAATTAAAGTTGGTTAAGTTGGTTTGAGCTTATTATTTGCTTGGAGTCATTTTGAGGTGCCTCCATGACATTTTAATTGACGTAGACAGAGGGATTGTCCAAAAATGGAGGAATTATTATGGAGGCACAACTGTAATCCTTCTGCGCACCCCTCCTCCCCCCCTGTACACAAGAGAAGTGGTTCAGTCCTGGAGTGGTTGTAACCTCATGTGCTATTCTTTGTGCTGTTCTCTGTGCTGTCCTGTGTGCCCACTTAAAGCAAACTCGGGACCAGCACAAATACTATAAGCAATTGGAGAGGGGTGACTCTGAGAAACAACTGGAAATAGATTGTTTGAGAGCAGAGTTACAGCGAGAGAGACAGTGGATGTGTTTATTGGAACAAAAGATTGAGCTCATGCTAACCCAAGTGAAAAAGCCTCCCAGCATTGTCCAAATTCAAAAATTGATTACAGGCACGGGCCCTGAGGACTGGGATGGGGATATCTGGGGAGATTCTGACGAGAACAGTGTTGATGAAGCAGAGGAGGTGGAGGCAAAAGATGTAAGACCTCTTATTAAAACAGAGAGATATACAGGTCCACAAGGCAGGAACCCCCAAACTACTGTTCATCCCACCCCATGGACAGGAACTGAGCTCAGTGACTTGCAAGCCAAATTTCGTGCAAGCCAGGTGAAATGAAAACAGAGTATCTTTGGCGTGTTTCAGTTATAACAGGTGACCGGATATTATTGAGTGATGATGAAGCTGGGGGATTTTGTGTTTTTAAGTGATGGACCGAAAGGTGATCAGTTTATAACAACTCAGGTGGCTTACTACTGGACTGGCAGCGTGGATCCTGAAGAATGAGGGGAGCCTGCCACCATTCGGATAAGAGGGTTGTTGGAGTTGGCAGAGGGCATACAAAAGGCTGCTTGCGTACAGGTGATGCACGATCAAGAGCAGCAAAGAATCCCAATGACAGGGCCAGTAGATCCCACACAACTTCAGTCATTCATCAGAGGGCTGCTGGATGCCTTAAAGATTCATGTCCAGTCCCTCAGGGAGACAATTCAAAGGGCTATAGAGCGTGACCAACAAAACCCTCAGAATCTGCCTGCACATGTTAAACTGGGCTGCAATACTGAATAATATAGTCACCTATGGGCATGAAATGGGATGGGCAGACCCAGGCGGTGGCACAGACTGGAGGGTCTGGCAAGCTAGATGTGAACATCACCCTAGATGCCCCCCACCTCCTCGGGAGCCTGGACCCTTCCGAGGCAAGACGGATTGAATTTATGATCCAGGAGAGAAAGAATTGCTAGAAAGGAAACCTGGTTTGGCAACTGCACCTCCACTTCAGGAGAGGAAACTTGACCCTTTCATGTCTCTGCGAGGGGAACGAAATGAGTTAAAAAACTAGAAGCAGTTTGGAGCTCAGGCCGCCCAACCCGCTGAGTGAATTCGTACCAATGCCCTGTGTACATATTTCTGTGCCAAAACAGATAAGTTTAGAGTTTTTAATTAATACGGGAGTCTCAGGGTGGAAGCTGCTCTCATTAGGACCTGTAGTTTGCTTCTGGGTTGCCACAATTTAAAGCGACTTGCACTCCTCGGTGGTCTGTGACAGGCACAGCAAGGCGGGGCATTGCAGAAGTAATTGACAACCTCTGTTATTCTAATCCACCTCATTCAAGGAAACCAAAACACGTATATTTGATATTGGGAGTGGGAGAAGGGACTTCTCTCACTAACCTGCGCAGTTAAGGTACATCTGTAAGAGTCGGTCCGAAGAACAGTATTTGCCTGAACATCGTTATCAGGGACTTAAAGAACAAAATGCTCTGGTAGAAAGAAGTGGACAATGGCTTGTGGAGAGGCCTGAAGAAAGTAATTGCGCTGCACAGGACTTTCTGATCCGGGGGCTGCGAGAAACAATAGCTGCAGGTGGATTTCGCTACTGCCTCAGCCAAACTCGTACCCCACACCCTAAAAGTAAT
>VWYH01005867.1:0-14611 GCA_013399365.1 Pampusana beccarii | reverse complement strand
GGCGGAGATTGGCCTCGATCTATGGGAGTGAGGGGGGGTGAAGAAGCATAAAAGACAACTCCTAACTGGACATCATGGAGATCTCCCCACCGAAGGATCCTGGACCACGACAGAGGACCGGCAGGACTCTTCACCCAGGACCGGAGACCGGAGGGACGCCTTTGGGACTCGTTCGGTGGTAACCAACCCTCTTTCCCCCTTTTTCTTTTACCTTTCCCCTTTTTTCTCCACTTTCTCTTTTCCGTGTGCCGCTTTACGGGCAAAGTAATAAAGTAACACTGTTTGATTGAATTGTAACCCCTTGGCAGTTTGGTTGCCTTAATTTTGCGCCTCGAGATCAAGGTAAAACGAACCATCACGAGTCCATCACCGAATGGACCGTGACAACATCACAGGACATTATAATGCAAGGCCTTTTCCCTCTATTAAATTCAATCTTTAAAGGGTCATCCCCTCCTGAAAGAGTGGTGCAGAAGGTCATAATACAGAAGTTGTTTTGGGACTGCCGGTGGCTACAGCTGTCAGCGCTTCCACCAGGGACCAAATGGTGTGAGTGTTGAGTGAGTGGTTTAGCGTTTTACCCACCCCTGAGAGTATTCAAAGTGATAATGGATCACTTTATGGCTGCAGTGGTTCAAGACTGGGCTCCAGGGGAAGGAGTTAAGTGGGTGTTCTATATACCTTATTATCCCCAAGCCAACGGCATCGTTTAGCGGACTAACGGTCTGGTTAAAAAGCGTGCTGATGTCTTGCGACCCAATTGGGATACACAGCTAACACAAGCAGTCCTCATTGCCAATAACCATTGGGGAAGTTATGGAAGCCCCAAAGTCAGGGCATTTTGTCTCGAGAAAATGACCCTATGTCAAACAATGGAAAAGACCATCCTCTACTAAAACCACACATGGACCAACCTGTTATGGTGAAACTACCTTCCATTGGTATCATGCCCACGACCCTAGAAAACTCTGGACGTTTGTGCGCTTGGGAGGCCCTCGATGAGAATGGGAAAACCCACCGCATTAGCGCCCATTGGATAATCCGAGACTTCTAAGCCAAAAACCCGGTTCCAAGGGACTGAGGCCCATCTTTGTGTTCTCTTGCAGGACAATGGAAAGACGGACAATCCTGCTGCTCTGACTGGTGGACCGAGGGATATACAGACAGGGTGGCAAAAGGCTCCAACTAGTATTGGGTGGTGGTTAGAGTCAGTCTTTCGAATGAGGGTCACACCACTGCAAAATGTACAGGCCATTCAGGAAGTGATCCTGCAACTGGAAGGACTAATGAACTCTACACATGATAACATAGGCTTCCTAAACCATCAGTTACAAGAAAACAACAAAATGACTATCCAAACCCAAGCCGTATTGGACTTAATCCTACTGAAGGAGAAAGGCATATGAGGGAAACTGAATCTATCAGTAGATGATTGTTGTGTCTACATCCCTAATGTCTCAATGCCACTGCAAGAACAAATCAACCAGATGAAGAAAGTAACAACGGACTCAGGGGAAACTGTTGCAGCACTAGGGGATAATTGGTTGGGAAAGGTTTCAATATGTTTGGGTTTTCCTTATCAGGATGTCTGACTAGCTTCCTCCAATCCTTGCTAATGACTATAATTGTAGTTGTTGTAATCTGCATTATTCTGTTGTTGATAGATCGATTACTAATGATAATTTGTAACAGCTGAAAGACACTTAAGGAATGATGATCCACGGTGGATGTTAAAACTCACTGACACTGTGAATCACAGAATCACAGAATGTTAGGGATTGGAAGGGACCTCAAAAGATCATCTAGTCCAATCCCCCCGCTGGAGCAGGAACACCTAGATGAGGTTACACAGGAAGGCATCCAGGTGGGTTTTGAATGTCTCCAGAGAAGGAGACTCCACAACCTCCCTGGGCAGCCTGTTCCAGTGTTCTGTTACCCTCACTGAGAAGAAGTTTCTTCTCATATTTAAGTGGAACCTCCTGTGTTCCCTTTTAACTTTGGAGGAAAGAGCTGACTGCACCACCACTCAAAAAAACCCAGGTTAGATCATGACTGTGGTCATGGGGTGGATCATGTGGCAGTTGTACCTGCTCCGCTAAGGTCCAGGGCTTTCAATATGGAAGCTGCTGGCTCTTTTGCACCTTATTTTCATGTCTTTTGCACCCCACTGTGGCTGTCATCATGTACGCACCTTGGTCAGGTGCCGACCATCACATCTTCCCCCCTGGGCATAGTGACTCCAGTCACTTTCACCCCTCAGTTGAGGGAGCAAGAGGGGTGGGACCCCCCAGTCAACAGACAGCATCCTCAGCCAACAAGGCGCCCCAGGCCCAGAGAAGCTTCTGGACCATGCCCATAAATGACCACAGCTCAGATCCAACCAGGCTATAAATGGGGCCCTCGCCGAAGACCCTCTTTGAGTGGTCCTCTTGAAGCAGTGGGACTGTGATCAGAGCCTCTCCCCTTAGATCAGGGACACTGTCTAAGGAGACTTCCTGGGACAGAGAGCCCTCACCTCCCCCTTAGTGAGCAATTATTTCTTCTGGATATATCCTTGAGTCAGCCCTTGTCCCCCCCCAAGCAAGCGATTATATCTTCTGGGTACCCTTGAGTGAGAGAGGCCTTTTTTGATTGTGTGCACGCTTTATATCGTTGTTGTGTAGTAATAATATCCCCAACTGGTATATCGAACCTGCACTTTGTTAAATGTTATCGGAGTGTTGACTGATTTTGGATTACCCCGCTTCTCATTGGTTTCTGTTGTTTGGTTTCGATCTGTCGTTTGGTTTTGGTTTTAGTTGCAAAATTAAAGCTGGTTTGAGCATATAATTTGCTTGGAGTCATTCTGGGGTGCCTCTATGATGCTCTCTTCAAGTGACCTGGAAGAAGAATGGTTTTGAATGAGGCCCTGAGCAACAGCAGGCCTTTCAACAGATCAAACAGGAGATAGCTTGTGCAGTAGCCCTTGGTCCTGTCCATGCAGGACCAGCTGTGCAAAATGTGCACTACAGTGCAGCTGGGGAGCATGACCTCGCCTGGAGCCTTTGGCAGAAAACACCAGGAGAAACCCAAGGTCAACCTCTAGGGTTTTGGAGCTGGGGGTATCGAGGATCTAAGGCTCACTACACCCTGACTGAAGAAAAGATACTAGCAGCATATGAGAGGGTTCAAGACACTT
This sequence comes from Pampusana beccarii, assembly GCA_013399365.1. Lineage (NCBI taxonomy): Eukaryota > Metazoa > Chordata > Aves > Columbiformes > Columbidae > Pampusana > Pampusana beccarii. The sequence goes on along the minus strand of VWYH01005867.1, from coordinate 11,433 downwards.
CAGTAGTAGTCAGTCCAGAACCACAGATCCTCTTGGCACCATGATTACCTGTGCTGCACTGGTTCACAGAATCATAGAATCACAGAATGTCCTGAGTTGGAAGGGACCCACAAGGACAGAGTCCAACTCCTGCCCCTGCATATGACAACTCCACAGTTCACGCCATGTGTCTGAGGGCATCGTCTAGTCTCTTCTTGAATATTAACAGGCTTGGGGCTGTGACTACCTCCCTGGGGAGCTTGTTCCAGTGCTCCACCACCCTCTGGGTGAAGAACCTTTTCCTAATGTCTAATCTAAACCTCCCCTGGCACATCTTCCTGCCATTCCCTAGGGTTCTGTCATTGGTCACCAGAGAGAAGAGATTGGCGCCTACACTTCCTCCTCACCTTGTGAGGAAGCTGTAGACCACAGTGAGGTCTCCCCTTAGTCTCTGCTTCTCCAGGCTGAACAAAACAAGTTACTTTAGCCACTCCTCATACAGCTTCCCTTCCAAATCCTTCACCAATTTGGTAGCCCTTTTCTAGACCCTCTCCAGAAGCTTTACATCTTTTTTTATATTGTGGGCCCAGAAATGCACACAGTGCTCCAGGTGAGGCCACACCAGTACAGAGTGGGACAATCACCTCCCTCAACTGGCTGGCAATGCTATGCTTGATGCCCCCCAGAACACGGTTGGCCCTCTTGGCTACCAGGGCACACTGTTGGCTCACGTTCAACTCGCCATCAACCAGAACCACCAGATGTCTCTCTGCAGAGCTGCTCTCCAGCATCTCGTCCCCCAGTCTGTATGTAGAGCCAGGGCTGCTGTGTCCCAGGTGCAAAATCCGGCACTTGCCCTTGTTGAACTTCATGCGGTTGGTGATTGCTCAGTTCTCCAATTTGTCCAGATCCCTCTGCAGGGCCACTCTGCCCTCGAGAGTGTCAACAGCTCCTCTCAATTTTGTGTCATGGGCGAACTTACTTAGTATTCCCTCAAGTCCTGTGTCCAAGTCATTTATAAAGACATTGAAGAGTACTGGCCTGAAGATGGATCCCTGCAGAACCCTGCTAGTGACTGGTCGCCAGCCTGAAATAACCCCATTTACTAGAACCCTTTGAGTCCGGCTTGTCAGCCAATTGCTCACCCACTTCATTGTCTGTTTATCCAGCTGTATGCTGGACATCTTGTCCAGGAGAATACTGTGAGAGACAGTATCAAAGGCTTTACTGAAATCCAAAAAGATCACATCGACAGGCTTCCCTTTGTCACCTAGGTGGGTAACCTTGTTATAGAAGGAAATTAAGTTTGTGAAGCAGGACTTTCCCCTCATGAACCCGTGCTGGCTGGGACCAATGACTGCGTTTTTCAATAACTCCCAGAACAATCTTCTCCATGATTTTGCCAGGAATGGAAGTGAGGCTGACAGGCCTGTAGTTGCTAGGGTCATCCCTATTGCCCTTCTTGAAGATTGGGACAACGTTTGCCAGCTTCCAGTCATCCGGGACCTCTCCAGATTCCCAGGAGCATTAAAAAATCACGGAGAGAGGTCTTGCTATGACATCAGCCAGCTCTTTAAGCACTCTTGGATGAATCCCATCAGGCCCCATTGACTTGTAGGAATCTAGCTGGAGTAGCAAATCCCATACTGGTTCCGGATTGATTGGGAGTTTATCGTTCTTGCAGCCCTGGTTTTCTAGCCCAGGGTTATGGGGACCCCCAAGTCCATAATCGGTGTTGAAGACCGAGGCAAGGAAAGCATAGAATGTCTCAACTTTGTCTATGTCCCTCTTTAGAAGGTGACCAGGCTCATCAAGTGTCCTGGTTTGTTAAAAACAAGACCAGTTTCTCTTTTAGTGAATTTTCCTCTCAGTTAAGTGCCTTCTAAGTGCCTGCATATTTTTCTCAGACACTGTACCTGGTGCTGATAAGAGGATCAACAGAATGCTGAAGAAGCTCATGTTTATATTTATTACTATGGTAACCAAGGTTAACTGATAACGGGACATATTTGGAAGGAGGGGCGGATGGAACAGGTGACTAAAACTGACCAACTGAGTAATCCATCCCATAATTGTCATACACCCTATATAAGAGGGGGATTACGAGGGTCTCATCCCTCTTCAGCCATGGCCGGCATCCAAAGAGGGCCTTGTCTGTCTGCCTGCGATCTATAGGCCTCAGGCCCTGCGTCCCTGAAATCCAGTTTCCGGTTTGCTGTGAAGTCCCACCCATGACTTCCAGGTGCCTACTCTGCAGCTGTTGGAGCCACGCCAGCTCCTAGCTCTGCTGCCACTGGAGTGACACCAACTCCATATTGAGCATTCAAGATTGGTTTTGTATATTTTGTATATTTTCTCTATTTATTAGTAGCATTAGTAAAGCCTTTAAAACCCTTCCAACTTGAAGTCTAAGTCTCTCTTCCTTCCTCCTTATCTTCCTTATCATCTTTCCAATCTAAGGAAAGGGTGGGGGGAGGGTAAGGGGGTACCAGGGAGCATCTGCCACGGTTTATTGTTGCCTTGCATTCGACCTTGACAGCAAGTAAGGGGCCAATGTTATTTCTAATTTGCCTTTTGCCATTAATGTATTTTTAAAAGCCGTTTTTAATTGTCCTTCACAGTACTGGCCAGCTTCAATTCTAATTTGATCTTTGGCAGTGTGAATTTCCTCCCTACAGTGGCGAGCAGCATCTCTGTAGTCCTCCCATGACGCCTGACCTTGCTTCCAGTGACCATGGAATTTCTTTTTTTGCTGTATTTTAAGAAGAAGATCCCTGCTCAACCAAGCTGGCTTTTTACCTAGCTTTTCACCATTTTGGAATTGCCTAGTCCTGTGCTTTTAGTAGGTGGTACTTAAAAAACGACCAACACTGATGGACCCCAACATCTTCAAAAGCTTCTTCCCAGGGAATCTTACTTAGTACTTCTCTGAGCAGCCTCAGGTCTGCTTTTCTCATATCTAGTGTTAAGGTCTTGCTGACAGTTTTCCTTCTATTAGCAAAGATTTTGAACCTGACTGCTTTGTGGTCGCTGTGGCCAAGGGAGCCACCGGTTGCCACATCTCCCACGAGACCCTCTCTGTTAGTGAGAATCAAATCTAGGAAGGCACCTTTCCTCGTCCGTTCCCTTAGTACTTGTACCAAGAAGTTATCATCCAGATGCTTCAGGAATCTTCTGGACCTGTTGGTGCCAGCTGTGTGATATTCCCAGCTGACATCTGGCAAGTTGATGTCCCCCATAAGGACAAGGGCAGATGACTTGCAGGCTTTGCTTATTTCCTTAAAGAATAACTCATGGGTGTCATCGTCCTGGCTGGATGGCCTGTAGCAGACACCCACGATGACATCTGCTTTATTTGTCTGACCCTTAATCCTTACCCAGAGGCTCTCAACTTTGCCATCGTCAGCTGCCAGCTCCATGCAATCCAGCCTCTCCGCTACATACAGTGCCACACCCCTGCCTCTCCTACCCTGCCTATCCCTTCTGAAAAGCCTGTAGCCGTCCATCATGGCACACTAGTCACAGGATTCATGCCACCAGGTTTTGCTAATGCCAGTTATATCATATCCCTGGGACCGGGCCAAGGTTTCTAGTTCATCTTGCTTTTTCCTCATACTGTGCACATTACTGTAGAAGCACTTCAAGTGTGGTTGATGGTGCCCTTCACCTCGTGGTGCAGTCTGAGGAATCTCTTCAAAGGGAGGGTCTGCTCTACACATCACACAATTGACGCGATGTGGAATACGTGGGTAGCACTGATCACTCAACAGGCTTGAATGGGGAACCCTATTTGCCCAGGAATTCTGGAAGAAGTCATGGACTGGCCAGAAGGCAGAGATTTTGGAGCATTGCCAGAGGAGGTGGCTCATGCCCAAGAGGCACCACGATAAAATGAGTTATCAGAAGATGAAAGGCATTATGCTCTGCTTACCAGCTGATCCTGTTGTGCTGTAGGAAAAATTTGCAAGTGGAAAGCTGCTGTGTAGAGTCCCACACAACAAGTCATTGAAGCCATTGAAGGAGAAGGTGAGTTGAGTCAGTTTGCAGAAGTGAAAAGCATCCAGCTGGCCCTAGAGATTGCCAAACAAGAAAAGTGGCCGGTACTCTGTCTTGATACTGACTCATGGATGGTGGCAAATGCCCTGTGAGGGTGGCTGCAACAATAGAAACAGACCAAGTGGCAGCACAGAAGTAAACCCATCTGGGCTGCTGCATTGTGTCAAGACATCTCTGCCTGGATAGAAAACATTGCTCTAAAGGTACATCATGTCAACATTCACATGCGCAAGAGCCGTGCCACCCAAGAACATTGAAACAAAGAGCAGGTAGAGCAGGCTGTTAAAACTGAAATGGCTCAGGTAGACCTGGACTGGGAATGTAAGGATGAGCTATTTATAGCTTGGTGGGTCCATGCCATATCAGGACATCTAGGGAGAGATGCCATATACTAGTGGGCTCGTGATCAAGGGGTGGATTTGACCTCTGAAGCCATCGCACATTACCTACAAATGTGAAACATGCACCACAAGCAAGCAAGCAAGCAGTCTCCCTGGAACAGAGGGCAGTGGCTGGGATATCAATATGGGGAGGCCACAAACCCACCAAGGCAAGTGTTTATGTGCTTACCATCTTGGAAGCAACTACTTGCTGGCTGGAAACATACCCTGTAAACTATGCTACCTCTAAGAAACACCATCCTGGGACTTGAAAAACAAGTCATGTGGTGACATAGCACGCTAGAAAGAATTGAATCAGACAATGGGACTCATTCCCAAAACAACCTCATAGACACCTGGGTCAAGGAACATGGCATTGATTGAGTGCATCTGTCACACCAGTCGCCACTTCTCCCATGAGACCCTCTCTGTTAGTGAGAATCAAATCTAGGAAAGCACCTTTCCTGGTCGGTTCCCTTAGTACCTGTACCAAGAAGCTATCATCCAGATGCTTTAGGAATCTTCTGGACTATACTAAAGACTATACTGATAGAGTTGGGCATTGGGGTATTAAATCAGAAAGAGAATTTACTTAAGCTGTAGTTTTTTGTCACTTCACACTTTAAAATCTCTGCTGCCAAGATGATATTGAACGTGGATGAGAAAATGAAGCTATGTATCAGTCATGCTGCATCATTACGAATATCCATATTTTTGTTCAAAATAAGATTGCTGATGCATTTTTCTTTCTTGGATCTTGTCAGATTTCTTAATGTCAGTCTTTATTTTCCTCAAGGGAACTTCACTTTTATAATGAAAGAGCAGACATATTAGCTGCATTTTGTTAAGAAATGAGATCTTTGCAAGTGAAGAATTATATGTCAACATCTGGGTAGAATTTGCAGACTGCATTTTTTAGTACATGTTAGATACTACCTTTGTGATCAAATCTCGTGCTTACTGCATAACCATTTAATTTCATAGTTTAAAATCAAGGTCATAATTTCAGTATTGATAGTTTGTGCTTTTGTTTGGAATGGTTGAATCTTCAGGTACTAAGGTCAAAGGGACATACTTGAGATCACCTCATGGTATTACTCAGAAGTGGAAAACCAACAGAAGCATTTCAAAAGGGGAGCTCTGCTGCTTTGGTTTTTGCAATACTGAGGAGAGAACCTGTCTGTTTTGCCAAGAAGGAAACGTGCTCTTTTATCTCCGATAGAAGGCTTTGTTTCTTGTTTTGTCACTATAAGTATTGGGGGTTTTATTTGGTTTTGGGTTTGTTTTTTTAAAGCTAAAATTTAGCCATATTTAGAGATTTATATATCACCATAAACCATACCTTGCTCTGCCTGTTGTCCCCACTAGACATAAGTTGACTGTGCGCAGTGACTCTTTGGGAGGCAGGTTCTTACCTGTAAGAAAAAGGGCCAGGATAGCCCAGTCTAAGGTGTATAGGGATTACAGGCAGCAGTAATTGCATCAGCAAGTGGATTTGCATTCTGTATTTGAAGGAAGGAAAAGAATAACAGTAGTATTGAGGAGGTTAGAAATAGAGAGATAGAAATAGAGTTGGGAAAATAAATGCTGTGACTGACAAGGGGATAAAACTTTTAGTGAAATGTAATTCCAGTAGTTCCTTTCCAGAGGTGGAAATAGGAGACTTCAGTAGGTTTTTTGAATTGATAGTATAAATCATAATGGAAAATAACAAGTAAAATCTAAAATGTCTATTTAGTTGTTTGTTTTGGTTTTGGTTTGTTTTTAAATAATTGTTCATGGAAATCTTTACTGAACTGAATGCATCATCAACCTATACAACCAGGGGTAGCTTTTTTAAAGCTTGGTTGTTAAAAATCTCAGAGGTTTGCAATGATTCTTTTTAAACAGTTCCTTCTTTCTCATCGCCCTGGTGAAATTTGTGTTCTTTCTTGGTGTAATGTGAGGGAAGTGTATATAAGTGTATAGAAGTGGCAAATCACCTCTCCTGTCAGTAATTTTTATTAGATATGTTTAATAAGGGGAATCCTTTACATTCTAGGAAGTCCAACTGCTACTTCAGTTTACATTGAAAATATTTAATAATTTCATTATTTTATACTCATGTATGGTTCATGTACTTATTCATTTGTCAGTATTTGCCTTCTGTACTTTACAGGGTGGCAAATGGTTCTCTGTAAGTCAGACAAGAAGACATCCTTCCTCTGAGCTTAGGTCTTGAAGTTTCAGATAGGTGGGTAAAATCTATATGTGGTTGAGTGAGACAGTTTGATAATAAATACTTTACTATCTTTACTGTGTTCCCAGAAAATAAGAACCGAATGAGATCGGAGATAAATTCTTCGGCCATATAAGACAAAATGTATTTTAGTAATGGAAAGAGGATCTTTTATATCTCAACTGCATTAAAGATATTTTTAAGGCAGAAAATGACAGTTTCCCTGTATAAGTAATGCTAAAATTTGGCATGACAACTAATGTTTGTAAACACATGCTTTAACACTTTGTAGAACTAAAGATGGTTTACCATCTTGGAGGATTAACTCAGAAGAAAGATTGTCTTACTTTTCACATACTGTATATCTCAGTGTAATTTCTCTTTTTATACCGATCTGAGATCTGAATAGGTTATTCATAGTGTCACCAAAAATATTATCTGTCTGTACTGATACCAATTTATTATATATTAAACTCATACAAATTTTAAAGATCTAGTTTATTAATAATCTTTCTTGTAAACTAGATATGGAAACATTGCAGTTCTGGTTTTGCTTCATCAGTTTTATTCAGATTCACAGTGTCACGGTGTAAGAAAATTTACAATATTTTTCCTATTCTGTCGATGAATGATGGCTAGAAAGAATGTAATGGGGTTTTGTTCTTTTTGCTTCAGAATACCAGAACAACACATCTTTATAAGGGTTTACATTCAGAACCATGAGGGCAATTCATTTATTTTAATGCCATATGTGATTAGCACAGGAAATTGGTGAAACTAGCTGCTCAGTATTTACATGGGTTCACGTGGTGTGGCAGATGCACTCATCCAACCCCCTCCCCAGTCAAACCAGCAGCAGTTTGGTCCAGGCTCCAAAGAAGGAAAAGGCCTGAGCTGCAGCCAGGCCAAGAACTTTTAGGAAACACACAAGGAAGCAGAAGGGCACACTGAACACCGATAAGTTGTGGGTGCAAGGAGTCTTGTGCATATCTTTCCCACTGTATGCAAACTGACCACTTTATTCTATAAATATGACAGTCTGGGTGAGCCTACTTTGAGCCCTCTCTGCTAAACAAGTTGGCTGTATGGCGATATTTTTTACTACTCACAGATCACTGGATGAGCCCAATTTTAGTTTCATATCAGTCATTTAGCTTAAGTAAATGCATACTAAGTAGAATGAATCACTTAGAGTTTCTTCTTTCCCTTTCGATTGTCTCCCTTACTTGGGGGGGGGGACACGACACTGAGCGAGCAGCAATTGTGGTTTTGATTGCTAGCTGGGGTTAAACCATGACACTCCCCCTGTCTTGCTGAGGAAGGGGAATGAGAGATTGGCTTAGTAGGCATGTGGCAGCCAGCCAATGTTAACCCATCACAAAGCGGAAGAATACTTACATGAATAATGAGAAGCAAGTTCAGCTAAGTAAAAATTTTGAGCACATGGTTAATTATCTCTTCTGAAATAAGTTAATCTCTAAATATTGCTAAGAAATGCAATATAAAAGCAGATTTCCCACATCTGCTTACTGGGGGCTTCTTGTATCATTCTCAAAACTAGCTTGTGTTGGCCACCATCCGAGACAGAAGAGCACTAGTGGTCCTTTCCTCCACTCTAATTCTGTTTCCATGGTGTTATTTTTCTGTGGGTTTTGGTGGTCTGTACTATCTGGATAGACAATATGAGGGAGTGAACCTTGCATCCTGAGTTAAATGGTGCAGACTGGTCACATCTACATTGTTGTACGCAGCCCAGATCTTCTCCTTTGGAGTTCGTTTGAAGTCTGTGACGTGCGGAATAAACTCTGCAACTCGAGATGAATTATAAAGCAGGTATGTTTATTCTGGCGCCAGGGTGCAAGGGAATCGCTTCCCAAAGCTTGCACACCTTTCTCTTCAAAAGGTAGCTATTTTATGTTAACACATCATACATATTCAGAATAGGGGTTGGATTAGTTCCAGGAACAGGAGTGGTTATTATAATCATTTCTCGGAACTCATTATCATAGGGCTCCTCCTCTTGGTGCACACGCTGCCATCTGGTGATTCCAGGACTGGGTCTTTTGTATGAAGGCTCACAGTCTTCTTCACTATGCACTTTTAACCTTTGGTCTGGTATGCTGAGTTGGCTGAAGCCCAAACTGCAGACCTGGTTACAACTGGATTGTCTTCTCCTTGCACGCTGAAGGCTCCTGTTATGTCATCCACCAAGGATGCAGGCTCCTTGTTATCTCTGTTAGTTAAGCTGACCCCATTGTATACATTCTTAACTGTTATCAAGTTACACAATACATTGCCATCTACACAGTAAATTTCTACTAAACTGTATATCAATTCCCCCCTTTTCTAGGTCATGACTAAATTCTTTTACTATTTCTCTATAATATGCTTTTACTCTCTATGCCCTTCATAAAATATTTCCCTGATTCAACCTTTTGTTGAAGCTGGTGCTTTTTCCATTGAGTATAGCTGTCCATTGTTCCTTTGGTACAACATAAAAGGCATCTAAGCAAGATACAGATTAAGAGGCTTAATACAATCAAAATAATTACCAGTACAAATAATTGCTTGAGCCATCCAAGATCCAGTAGCCATGAAGTGAGCTTTTCCCAGAGGTTTGTGAACCCAAAGGAGGTATCGTCTTTCGACACTTGATGCACGAGTTTAGTCTTTTCCCAAATTTGCTGCAGATCTGTCTCGACTTGTATTTCTTTATTAATATAAGTACAAAAAGTCTGGTTTATGGCCATACATAATCCTCCCTCTTTGGCTAATAGAATGTCAAGCCCCATTCTATTTTGCATTACCATCTTACTAAGGGATCCTACTTCTTGCTGAATCCCTTGGAGTGCATCTGCAGTTAAATTTTATATCCCCTCCAGTGTGGCAGAAATGTTGACTATTGCTTTCTCTAATTTGCTTACTCCTAACATGGGGATAAACCGCCGCACAAAGCTATGAAAACCCAAAGGCCGATCTATGAGTGGGTTATTTGTTTGCTTCTTGTTCAGCTTCCATACTGATCTAAGAATTCCTGGCGGGGGCTGTGAATGCCTTGTGTGTTCGAATATTTTATCTTGAGATGTTAGGTAGCCTAACCCACATTCACCCTGCCAGTTTGAGGATAATCTTTTCCTGGCATATCCATCTCCACAGAGCCACCACAGTCCAGCCAGAAGGCACCCAAATGAAAGGCCGAGGGGCTTAGCTAGTCTTTCACCAAAACATATAGGGTATTTATCAAAATTAGTTGGGTCGGAGCTATTACAAACTGTCCCATTTAGGGCGGCGAAGTTTACCTTAAACTTTCCCATGTCAAGGCCGTTACTTTCCCTTCTGATAATAGCGGAATTTCCTAGTTCTTCAATATCAAACCGTGGTAATAGTTGGTAATCCTCTCTTTACATGCCTTCTTATTTGAATAGGGCCAGATGTGTGTCACATTTATTTGGGATGCCATTATCCCGTAAAGAGGATACTCTAAGTTACCTCTGGGGAGAGCTGCACATACCAAACAATCAGATAAATTTAACAGTTTTGACATGTTAGTAGTGACTGCAATAAACGCATTCTGTTCCCAAGCATGGGTTTGTGTGATACAAAATCTTATCAAAATAGAACAGATCAATATTTTCTTTGCTGAAGGTGAAGCCTTAATGGTCCCGTAGGGGCCGATTTTCATTGTGGTTTAGGAGCTTGCTTTACTCTGGTGTGATGGATCCACGATGTCTGTTTTTTGATCTGCGTGGGATGTCAGCATCACTTGAAATGGACCCAACCACTTTGGTTCCAGGGGTGAGTCTGTAAAGGACTTTACATACACATAGTCACCAGGTGTTATGTCATGTACCGGTCCGTCCAGACCACGAGCTCCTGTCCCTAGAACCAATTTCTCTACTTCACTAAGTTGTTTTTGAAGACTTCTTATATAATTAGATAATGTCTCTTCTCCCATCTGTGCTGATATGCCTGCTTGCACACTATAAGGTCTTCCATACAACATTTCAAAAGGACTTAGTCCTTCTTTAGTTTTGGGCTTAGTCCTGATTCTTAAGAGCAACAGAGGTAATGATTGTGGCCATGACAGTCCAGCTTCTTGTCCTAATTTCACAATTTGTAGTTTAATCAAATGATTCATCTTCTCTACCTGCCCACTCAATTGAGGCCGATAGGGAGTATGTAATTGCAAATCTATCCCTAATACTTGGCTAACTTGTTGCATTACCTTGACCACAAAATGCAATCCCCTATCTGAGGACATAGTTACTGGTACACCAAACCTGGGTATGATCTCATGCAATAATGCTTTGGTTACCTCTCTAGCTTTGTTAGTTCGACATGGAAGTGCTTCTGGCCAACCTGAGAAGGTATCAATTAATACCAACAGGTATCAGAACCCCCCTTTTCTTGGGAGTTCTGAGAAATCAATCTGCCATTGTTGTCCTGGGTAATTTCCCCTTCCTATTTGTCCTAGCTGCATTTTGCGACCAGCTTTAGGATTATTCTGTAAACATATTTCACATTGTTCTGTTACTTGCCTAACAGTGGTGTAAAGGTTTCAGGCGACCATGTGTTGATTCAAATACTTATATAAGACCTCAGTTCCCCAATGAGATTTCTTATGCTCGGCCATAACTATGGCCCATAATAGTGCAAAAGGTACTATTATTTTGCCTTGTGGAGTCTTCACCCATTTTCCCTTTTCCACCTTTCCACCTAGATCTGTTGCCTACTCCTGATCCTCTCTGGAATACCTGGGTTCACGCTAAATTTGTATTTTACCATCTGGGACCAAAGACT
>VWYH01005865.1:394561-405653 GCA_013399365.1 Pampusana beccarii | reverse complement strand
AGCTGAAACCTGAAGAGTACTGTTTTGTGACTCTTAAGTTCTTGCATTAATTGCAATTTCTAGATGTTCTGGTTTTGCTTTTCTGGTTGTATTGTTGTTAACATAGTATTTTATGGTGGACACGTATGAGGAAACGTTACTGAAATCTTAACTTTACACTTCTGCATTCTGTAAAGATTTATCTCTCTTGTTTTATCCTCAGTACATCTGGATCTGTTAGACAGTCAGTGGTTTGACGGAAAATCTGTGGAGAAAACGGACACAAAGTGGTGGGTTTTCCCTGATCTAATCTCTGCTCAAGGGCATTGTAACACTGTTAAAAGCAAGGCAGAAAATGCATATAAATACAAAATATTTGGGCTTGGGATAGTCCAAACGTTTGGCCTGTGCTGCAATAATTTCTTCTAGAAGGAATTCTATTGACTTCTCAGATACCAGTAAACATAAAGAGTGAAGTTCCTGTTTAATCTTATGTGATGGATTCCAGCATGTGGAGCCTGGTACAGCAACGACATTACCTACCAACACATTTTGATTCAAGATGTTTGTTAGTACCACTTGCTTTTGTGTTTATGTTATTATTGATTTCTTGGTAAAACTACAGACTCAGAACAAAGGTACTATTTATATAAAACTCAGTTAGAAAATAGTTCTATTTAGTTTAATATACCTTTTCCAAGACACCTTTAAAATGTATATGTATATATAATATATATTTATTTTGAATACTGAGAGACAGAACTGAGCAGACTCAGTAAACTTCTTGGGTGTCGGGGTTGTTTAGGGAATTGTTAAGCGGTTCAAGATGCATGAACTCATACAAAGTGATGGAAAATTTAAAAAAATATTTTCTCATAGAAAATTTAGTTTTGGAATGCAATATGCTATTTTTGAAAGAGTTACATGATCGTGTTTATAAAAATAACACCTTCAAAGCATGTTCAGAATGAAAGAAAGGTTAGTGCAATAAGCTAAACAAAATGTTTCTCCTTTAGAAAGAAAAATATTTTTGAACAGGGGAAGTCAGGTTGAACTTTCTTATTATACAAAAACACATTGAAAACTCCCCTGTTTGTGAAGCTCTGTCAATTACTTAGCAAAAGAACAGAGAAAAAAAAAAACAGGATGAAACACAGAGGAATACGGCTGAGATTTAAGCATTTAGTAGGAATTTAGTTTTCTGGCAACCGTGCAAAAGGTGGATGCCTGATGCTGAAATCTTTGGCTTTAAGTTAAATGAAATTTAATTTAATTTATTTAATCTATTTAATCTAAAAGACCCCCTCCTCCATTCTTACTGTTCTTTTTCTGCCTTCATTTTCTAGGAAATTTGCTTACCCAAAACTATATTGAAAGAAAAAAAATCAGATATTGTTTGTAAGGACAGAGGAATTATTAATGTCATGTAGCTAATCTGATTCCTGGTGAAATTTTCCATCAAATAACTTGTTTGCAAATTGGTGCCTTCATATTCACAGCTGAAATCAAACTGTGCAAGACTTCACAGAAGCTTTATGTGTCACTTCCATCTCAGTTAAAACACATTTTGAGGACTCATGTGGGACTAGCATGATGAATAGACCATGTTATGGCCTGCTGCACAGGGGTGAGTTTTATACTTTCTGACCAGCTAAAATGATACAAACCTTAAATAAAGCACATATTGACAGTGTAAGGCACCATTAAGGTCCACAGTGTACCATGGTGATGAACCATGACCAAAGTACTCCCAGGGTTGTAGTAATTCATTACTGAAATAACTTCCTTCTAATGACCAAGGCTGACTGTGTTGAAGATCTTGGACTCCTAACCCCAAGGCTTGTTATATACCATTAAATAAATCTCACTTTCTGTTCATTTACCTGCTGTATCAAAGGTCATGAGTCGTAGCTGACATGAGGATTTGGATAGGTATCTTGTAAGGATCTTCCTCTGATTATTGGTTGAATTTACTGGGAGACAAGCCTAGGCTTGCACTCCCAAGGGGTGGTAAGTACACATGGGTAGTACTGAAAAATACCTTCCCATTTGCATGAGCTATTGAGACAGTTGTCCTATAACTGTTTGAATTTCTAAGTCTTGTTTTTATTTTGGAGACGAACTCTGTTATTTTTTCAGGTGAACTTCCCAGCTGCCAGGGAACACAGTTGTGCTTGCTCCCTGTATTTCAGGTCCATTGATCTTGAACTTTTTCAAGCTTTGCCAGGAAGCAGCGTGATAAGAAACGGAGGGTTCAGCCTCCCTCAGGCACCACCACTGGGTGTTCCTTGGAGCTGAGGGAGGTGGGAACTAGTCCCATTTAACGAAGGAGAAAGTGGAAGATCGATGTCCCCTACCCTGGGTCAGTGCTCTCACCACTGCATTACAAGAGAAAAGCACTCCATAGAGCACTCAAACTGCTCTTCTAAATGGAAAGTGACAGCTAGCACCTTATGAATATCTCAGCTTTTTCAGTGTATATTTGATACACTCTGAAAATACCCTATTTTAGAAGCACTCCACGATTTCCCAGGACATCTGTCTTGAGAGAATCAGAGGGAATCAGAACCACACTCAGCTTCAATCCTGGTCCCACAATGGCTCTTTACTTTCTGCAAATAACCCTTCTGACCTCATTACAGTCATCGGCAGAAATGAACTGCATGTAAAACATTGTGTATTCAATAAATGTAAACCACCCTGACTGGACTACCACCATTTGCCTTCAAAACAAACAAGCAAGTAACCATAAAAATTCTTAAAAGTTTACTTACATTTCTCAAAATGAATATTCATGCAGAGAATCAGATGGCCCATGGAAACCCACGCGTGAAAATAAACAACACTTTCTCTATCTAGCAATCATAAGGCACAGTGACCACTAACTTTTGCCTGTTTTATTGAAATAGATCTTAAATTAGAATTAAGTTCACCAAAGGCATTCAGTCCTTTATGAACTTCATTTCATGTGGCATAAGATTAATTTCTCTTAATTAATAGGTAACGAGAAATAATTAATTCAGATTTCCAGAATATTTTTTACAAGATCTGTTACATGACATTAAAAAAAAAAAAAGAATATATGACACCAGGGTAAAGAACTGGATAAAAGATTGGGAAAATTAGAATTAAATAATATTTTTTTGATACAGCAAGGAGGTAACAATAAACTTCCCTGCGTTTTGCAGAGCTTAGTCTATTTACTAATTATCATCAGGGGTGATGAGTGATGAGCTAGAAAAAGATGAAGGTGGTAGGAAGGTAGTAGAAGAAGAAAAAAAATGTATGGGGGAATACCTGACTAGAACAGTTCTTTTGCCCAAGCTGTTCCTGGTTTTTTTCAGAATGATTGCATCACACATAGAATAGATCAATCTGGGAAAAGTGTCTGAAGAACTAGACTGTCAAACAGCTGGCAGTGGTTCTTTCTAACAAATTGCTAGTTATTAATAGAACATGGCATAAGGAGACAAATTAATTATTCTATTTACCTTACAGAAAGTGCAATAGCCAGAATGCTCTAACAATCAGGCTTAAAGTGTATCTCAGCAATATGGTGAACTGTGGGAAGCAGAAGGGTAACACCTCCATTGACACCACTCTTTCTTGTGTCCGATGTCTGCATTTCAGCTACCAGACTGCAACAGATTTAAATTCTCGTCTTAGCAGCTTAAAAAGAAAAGTGGAAGCGCATCCGCAGGATAGTTCATATCTGTGCAGAAAGTTGCCTTTGTCAGGCTTATAACCAAATGGTCATAGCCATTTCAGTCTGTAGGCACAAAAGCTGCTTCTCTGCGTCTTAGTTGGGCACAGAATCTACTGGAGAGTGATGAGGTTGTGACCTCTCCCAGCAGTTTTGAGTAGCTAAAGCTTTATTGCTTTGGCTTCTCAAACTATGTGAGCACCAGAGTATTTCATCTGAGGCTCAGTGGGAGTCTTGTCAAACACAGTAACCTGATCATTCGAGGTTTTTATTTTGGGAAGAAGCAATGAAACATTTATATACTTGTTTAAATGCTAATCAGCTTTTGTTTGGCAGCCAGACCAAAATTATTAATTATTCTTATAGCCTTAGTCAAGGACAAAGAGTTTGCTGATGAGCTTCAGAGGGACTTTCTCTTATATAAATGGGTTATTTAATGGTAAATGAAATTCCGTGCTGAAAAATATAAAATAATAAAGCACAAGGAACTCTTAAATCACTTGTCAAACCTTGCAATATTCAAGAGTAACAGCAGTAGATGAAGAAAGGAACAAAGGCATCTCTGAAGACCTCTGCTTAAAGTGCAGCTGCAGTAAAAATGCAAGCACAATATCAGAATGCACAAAGAATGAGACTGAGATATTTCAGGTCATATTATAGAGCCTGTCTGTATTCTACATAGTGCCTAATCCTGTATGATCTCATATAACGCACTGTGCGGCATTGATGGAATATTGTTCCAGAAGGACGGTTCAGAATAAGAAGGAATTTAAAAAATTAGCAGGATTAATAAAGGACATAGAAATCCCCATCAGTGAAATACAAGAAAAATCTTATGAGAATGTTAAGAAAAGAAATAAGAGTCAACCCATTAAAATGAATAAGTTTAATGACTTCGGATTAGGAACATCTGTTTTCCCTGACTCAAGTTACAAAGAATAAAGAACATTACATGAGCCTACAGGGAACCTTTACACATTTTGTCAGAACTAGTGAAAAGAAATACAGTTTCTCACCTAACAGCCAAATAAATTTGGGATTTTTTTTTCCCATAGAAAATTAGTTTAAGGTACACAATTTAACAATATTCTCAAAGGAATATGTATGTACATTTAAAGGGCTGCTCAGACTATCCAGATACCATTTAAAATAGCCTAGTTTTTCAAAGAGAGACAACGAGTGATAAAGACTACTTGGGAAGGCATATTAGTTCATAATTACTGCAAGTTTTAAACATTTTCTTCTCTGGAAATCCTAAAGATGGATGTAAGGTGGCAACAAAACACTTCTAGATTTCATTTTCCTGGTCTTGTTCACACACATCTTTCTCTCATATTCTAGTTTCCGAGCTGTGGTGACTTTTACTTATCTGAGAGTATAATTTAATTATACCTCTTGCTATCTTGATGTTTTGTTAAAGTAGTTGACTTACATTCTTCTGTTTTCGATATTCACTCTTTAAGAAAACCATCTATGGCTCATTATGTTTCTTTTCCTCCCTTATCTTCTCTGGAAATCTGAAGGAACTATTATTTTCACTGATACGCATCTAACTGTTGGTCACATTGCAAATGAACAGAAGCTAGCCGCCTTCTCGTAAGTGAATAACTAGTTTTCATAAAGACCTCAGTATACATAATACTTATTAGACCATGCATAAATTGGACATTTAATTATCCAGAAGAGAAGAACTTATTTAATAATAAAACAGTGAACATAATAATGAGACAGAATGTGAACATCTGGAAACACGTAGTAGCCAGTGAGCTATCTTTTCCTTCTATACTCAGAGATATAAGAATATTATAGCATAACCTTCCTCAACCTTTATGAAAGAATTAATTATCTTTGGATAGACCACATATAGTTCCACATAAAACTGATTTGGCTTTCCAGCTTTTATAGCAACTTGTATGTCATCACCAAAAATGCTTGTAATAAATAAGACTTTTTTCCGTCTCCCTGACATAATCACAAAATTAAAACTAAATTGTTGTTCCAAGGCATCTTTGCGCAAGCAGTAGGTATCACCAGAACAGTGTACATGTACAGGCTCTTTAATATTTTTCTAGTAGAAAGGACATATAAAGAGATAGTTATTTAATATTCTGACACTGCTGAGTCTCTAGGATACCACTCCATAAAGGCCAGTGTTCTGAAGTAAATGATGTTGAGGAGCTTGGTAAAATTTTAAGGATTAACTGGTACATAGCAATGGACATTCTTAGCAATTTCACAGAATCATTCATAGAATAGAATAGAATAGAATAGAATAGAATAGAACAGAATAGAATATTTCATTTGGAAAGGACTTACAATGATCATCTAGACCAACTGCTTGACCACTTCAGGACTGATCAAAATTCAAAGCATGTTATTAGCAGCATTGTCCAAAAGACTCTTAAAAACTGACAGGCTTGGGGCATCAACCACCCCTCTAGGAAGCCTGTTCTAGTCTTTGATCACCCTCTCAGTAAAGAAATGCTTCCAGATGTCCAGTCTAAATCTCCTGTGGTGTGGTTTTGAACCATTCCCATGAGTCTTAACCCTGGATCCCAGGTAGAAGAGTTCAGCACCTCCCTCTCCACATTCCCTCCTCAGGAATCTGTAAAGAGCAGTGAGGTTGCCCCTCAACCTCTTTTTGTCCAAACCAGATAAGCCTGCAGTCCTCAGCTGCTCCTTGTAGGACCTCTCAGCATCTATAAAGTATAATATATTGTTACACAAACAAATTTTCACTTTGAATAGATTCCCAAAATGTATGTATTGAATTGTTCTGGATGTTTTCTTCCCCAAAATTCTGAAAAATCAAAACATTTAAGAAATTTCCTCTTAGATGAGCTAAATTGCTTTGCTTAGTCCTAGTATAAAACATTAGCTCTTATTTTAGATTCTAAAATGTTTGGATATCTTAAAATGAAGTCAAAATCCTTTCAAATGACTTTATTTAAAAACAGATTCAAAAGCCAAATAATTTTTTTAGATTTTTTTAAGATTGTTTTATTTGTCTAAAAGAACTAATGGAAACTATTGTGAATCTTAAATCTGTCCACTAACTTTGCCTAATTATGTCATTATTTTCTTTCTCAAGATTATATAAATAGGATTAGTCTTTGACCTACATTTTTGCACAGTCCATGTCTCTGATTTATTACCTTGCTTTTAAAGTGCTTGAGCCCAACACTAGGAGGTATATTTTAACCTAAAATACCTGCTTGTTAGGAAATGCAGTACAGGTATTTTGGCTAAAATCACCTATGTTTTAATGCACCGTTCTGATGATTTTGATTCAGTTACATTTACACTCTTTAAACTGTCATGAGATGGAGTTGTATGAGTGGACAGTGCCAAATGAATTATTTAAGGCAGTACCTGGATAATGAAGAGAGACACTGCAGTCAAACCTTACTGAATAGAAATTGTTTGTATTCATTACAAGGGGTCAATGGTGGCAGGTAACTGAAAACACTGTTTGTGGTGGTATCTGTCTACACGGTTGTAGCTTTTGGAGCATGGTCAGAGGAGAGAAACAAAAACTTCCTAACTAATATACAAAAAAGCGTGTCAAGGCTGGCCCTGGCCATGCTCTACACTTCATTCCTGAAGGAAGACTGAGAACTTCTCAAATAACATAGAGCTAACTAGTCAAGCTGGTTACATGTCAGAATGCAACCAAGTTCTTCTGCTTCATCCTGCTGCCTTAGTTTTTGAAAACTCAGGCACAGGCAGAGCATCCCATCTGGTCATTTACTGGGGTAGTCACTTTGCCTCCAATCTACAGCAATCCTAAGCACAACTCTTTTTTGTAAGGTGTGTGATCACAGCAGCCTTGCTCAGAACATCTCTCACACCCACGTTGCTTTGGTTTGAGAGACCGAGTTTCACTTTAAGATGGCACCAGCTCTGACATTGCCAGTCAAGGAATTATATATATATGATATAAGTGTGTCTGGAAACCAGACGAGCTGTCTTACAGCAGTGAGATAGTTCCCTGGAAATCATCACTGTGGTTGTGCACAGCCTGCAGCCTCGTGAGCCCTGGAAGTTAGTGCACATGGCCATTGCTGGTACCAGCTGAGGTCGACGCTTTTCTCTTATCAAAACATAGCAAGCCGCATCATTTTGAAGCAGATACAAATCGCTACGCAGAAATAGAAGAAAAGCAGCATCTGGAGTACTGCGTCCAGTTCTGGGCTCCCCATTTTAAGAAGGACAAAGAATTACTGGAGGGAGTCGAGCGGTGGGCTATGAAGCTGATGAGGGGTCTAGAGCAACTTCCTATTAGGAAAGACTGAGAAAGCTGGGTCTGTTCAGCCTGGAAAAGAGAAGCTGAGAGGGGATCTCATCGATGTTTATCAATATCTCAAGGGTGGGTGTCAAGAGGATGAACCAGACTCTGTTCAGTGGTGCCCAGTGACAGGATGAGGGGCAACTGGCACAGACTGAAGCACAGGAGGTTCCATCTAAACATGAGGAGAAACTTCTTTACCTTGAGGGTGCCAGAGCCCTGGAACAGGCTGTCCAGAGAGGTTGTGGAGTCTCCTTCTCTGCAGACATTCAAACCCACCTGGACACCTTCCTGTGTGATCTGCTCTGGTGAACCTGCTTTAGCAGGTGGGTTGGACTGGGTGATCTCCAGAGGTCCCTTCCAACCCCAATCATCCTGTGATTCTGTGTGATTCTTGCATATGAAGTGCAAGGACCCTCCTGACATGATGCTCTTCTTCATAGGGCCTTTGTAACAGGGAGGAGGTGGGGGACAAGTCTGGCTCAAGCAACAGGTGCAAATTCATCTTCTGGACAGCAGTTATTTTCCCAAGGTCAGAGAGGCCTTCATAACACAATTCCTTTTAAGAGGTGGGGGGCGAGTTTGGCTGAGGCAGCAGTGAAATCCACCTGCAGTTATTGTTTCCCGCAGCCCCCAGGTTGGAGAGTACTGTGCAACACAATTCCTTTCTTCAGGCCTTTCCCCAAGTCCTTGTCCAATTCCTTCTACCAGACCATTCTGTTCTCCAAGTCTCTAATGGCTATGTTTAGGCAAAAACTGTTCTTCGGACGGACTCTTACACCCAGACCTTACCATATTTCTCTAGAAACAAGACAGGCTTTTGTCGGACTCAGTTTATTTGAAGTTTTCCCAAGCAACAAGATTGGCACTTGGTAAAGTACTTGGGGCATCTCTGGAAAAACATATCATTGCAGTTACATAGGTGTCAGGATGAATCACCTCCTACAGAAGGCTTTGTACAACCCACACCACTGCTCGGGTGATGAGCCATGATCCTTCTCTTTCACTCAGAGTTAGCACCTCAGCACACGCTTGCATTAATTGCAGGGGTGGAAAGCTGAGAAAACAAACTCCATCTCTGCTTTTCACTTTAGGGAGGTAGCTAAGCCGTTCCTAGGATCAATCCTTCCATTTGTCCTTAGACTCCTCATTCTCTACGCTGCTGTGTTGGGGAGTGAAGCTCCTGCTTGTGCATCACTGATCCCGACCGCCAGACGTGAAGCTTCAGCGGGGGAGCAGGGAGTAAGTCTTGAGAATCTGAAGTTAGGTCCCTTTTACACAGTCTCAGGCTTTCTGAAGAGATCATTTTAGTCAGCAGAAGTCTTGATGACTTTCACTGAGTGTTCATCACAAGGCAGAGGTGGAATACTTAATATTAAAGAATACTCACTATTAAGGAACTCACACGAGTTTCATTAGTACTAGTAAACCAAATGTACCTGGCAAGATTCCACCTGTGATTTAGTTTCCTGAAGTAAAAAAGGTATAACTTCTTCACACTCCAATTACTTCCTACTCTAATCATGTGGGGAAAAAAAAAAACAACAAGTTCCCTTTTTTTAAAAAAAATCCATTAATATGTATAATACTTTTTTTTTCCCTTTTATGCTCTTACATAGTTAAGGAAATAAAACTGAAGTGTTTTTTGGCTTGCTTTCCTGCAACTTTATGTATTAACTTTTTATTCTCTTTGTTCTCCATAAATAATATTTTTTTTGTTTGTTTGTTTGTTTGTTTGTTTGTTTTTGTTTGTTTGTTTTATTTTGAGTCCCTTTTGCTACCTATCTTTACACCTCTTTTGTTTGGAGGACAAGATTGCTACACAGCATTCAAGGTGAGAGATGTTTCATTGACTTCTGTGGTGATCAGGCAACATTTACATCTACATCTGATTATGATCTAATTCCAGGAAAAAAAAAAAGGAAAGAAAAGAAACAGAGAGAGAGAAGGCTTGCTTTATTTACAGAGTTAAATATTAGCTGCTGCCAAATGACTTCAGCTGGATAAGTGAGGAGCCATGGGGTAGATTTTGAGAAATCACCGTGCTACACTACTGAGAATCTGCCCCCCTCTTTTGTGACCTCTAATTATCTTACAGAACATGTGAAACCTCACAACGTGATTTAGAATTGGAGTTTTACTTGGCATGCTAGCACCATCACCACATTTTCTTTCCTTTTTTGCCCCCAATGGATTTTCATCTCACAGACAGACAGGAAAGCAGAGGTGGGGGGGGGAAGAAAAAGGTAAAAGGACCTTTTCAATTCTACTTCTGTATGGATTCACAAAAATCCCTCCAGCTAAACACAACGCTGACTGAAAAAGAAGTGGGAAGAGATTATCAGGAGCCTGGCAAGAGCGGAGTGCAGTCAGTGGTCAGGTGAAGGCTGCTTCGGAGGATAAGCAATTTATGTGTTATCAGTGCAGAAGAGAGAACAGTAGCTCCCTACACTGAAAGGAGATTAAAAAAGCAACAATAGCCTTTTCTGCACGCCACAGGCCAATCTGCTAACTGTATGAAAAGCTTAGAAGCTGCTTAGAGCTGATGTTTGTTTAATTCTCACCTGCACCCACTTGAACTGTGTAAATGACATGGTGCTTTTTAGAACATATGCATGTGTTTCCATGTGGCATTGCTTTGTGCCCAGTTAATCTAGCAGTGCTATAAGATTTACTGTGAGTATAAAAGGCAACATCCCCTCCTCACTCTGAGCAGCTCTGAGTAGCCTTCTGGCACCAGAAAAGAATGAAGAAAAATGTTGGGGTTTGTTGGTGGTCGTTGTTTTTGTTTGTTTTTCAGTCATGATGGGGACCTGACAGTAATCAGGGGTGTGTCATACGAAATAAAGGCCAAAACAATAGTGGCCTCCTTTGTTGGAGTGGGATTCCAGTTAGAAAACTCAAGCATTGGCTCAGTTCAGACCCAGGATAACTAACACAACTGATGGATCAGTACATGACATCTGCTATTTTGGAAGAAAGAGAGAGATGAAGGAGCAGTACAGTCAGGTAGTCAAGACATTAGAACAAGAGTTAGGAGACAGGATTTTTTTTTTTTTGCTGTTATCAATTTTCACTGTGTCCTTGAGTCCACCAGTTATCCCTTTCTCTTTCCCCTTTGC